>JAVTVY010019843.1:0-73902 GCA_036873755.1 Hanleya hanleyi | reverse complement strand
ATGTACATGTACACTTTGTTTACAGTACAATGTCACCTATTGAACACATGCATACATGTACATGTACACTTTGTTTACAGTACAGTGTCACCTATTGAACACATGCATACATATACATGTACACTTTGTTTACAGTACAATGTCACCTATTGAACACATGCGTACATGTACACTTTGTTTACAGTACAGTGTCACCTATTGACCACATGCATACATGTACATGTACACTTTGTTTACAGTACAATGTCACCTATTGAACACATGCATACATGTACATGTACACTTTGTTTACAGTACAATGTCACCTATTGACCACATGCATACATGTACATGTACACTTTGTTTACAGTACAGTGTCACCTATTGAACACATGCATACATGTACATGTACACTTTGTTTACAGTACAATGTCACCTATTGACCACATGCATACATGTACATGTACACTTTGTTTACAGTACAATGTCACCTATTGACCACATGCATACATGTACATGTACACTTTGTTTACAGTACAATGTCACCTATTGACCACATGCATACATGTACATGTACACTTTGTTTACAGTACAATGTCACCTATTGACCACATGCATACATGTACATGTACACTTTGTTTACAGTACAATGTCACCTATTGACCACATGCATACATGTACATGTACACTTTGTTTACAGTACAGTGTCACCTATTGACCACATGCATACATGTACATGTACACTTTGTTTACAGTACAATGTCACCTATTGACCACATGCATACATGTACATGTACACTTTGTTTACAGTACAATGTCACCTATTGACCACATGCATACATGTACATGTACACTTTGTTTACAGTACAGTGTCACCTATTGACCACATGCATACATGTACATGTACACTTTGTTTACAGTACAGTGTCACCTATTGACCACATGCATACATGTACATGTACACTTTGTTTACAGTACAATGTCACCTATTGACCACATGCATACATGTACATGTACACTTTGTTTACAGTACAATGTCACCTATTGACCACATGCATACATGTACATGTACACTTTGTTTACAGTACAGTGTCACCTATTGACCACATGCATACATGTACATGTACACTTTGTTTACAGTACAATGTCACCTATTGACCACATGCATACATGTACATGTACACTTTGTTTACAGTACAATGTCACCTATTGACCACATGCATACATGTACATGTACACTTTGTTTACAGTACAGTGTCACCTATTGACCACATGCATACATGTACATGTACACTTTGTTTACAGTACAGTGTCACCTATTGACCACATGCATACATGTACATGTACACTTTGTTTACAGTACAATGTCACCTATTGACCACATGCATACATGTACATGTACACTTTGTTTACAGTACAGTGTCACCTATTGACCACATGCATACATGTACATGTACACTTTGTTTACAGTACAATGTCACCTATTGACCACATGCATACATGTACATGTACACTTTGTTTACAGTACAGTGTCACCTATTGACCACATGCATACATGTACATGTACACTTTGTTTACAGTACAATGTCACCTATTGACCACATGCATACATGTACATGTACACTTTGTTTACAGTACAGTGTCACCTATTGACCACATGCATACATGTACATGTACACTTTGTTTACAGTACAGTGTCACCTATTGACCACATGCATACATGTACATGTACACTTTGTTTACAGTACAATGTCACCTATTGACCACATACATACATGTACATGTACACTTTGTTTACAGTACAATGTCACCTATTGACCACATACATACATGTACATGTACACTTTGTTTACAGTACAATGTCACCTATTGACCACATGCATACATGTACATGTACACTTTGTTTACAGTACAGTGTCGCCTATTGACCACATACATACATGTACATGTACACTTTGTTTACAGTACAGTGTCACCTATTGACCACATACATACATGTACATGCACACTTTGTTTACAGTACAGTGTCACCTATTGACCACATGCATACATGTACATGTACACTTTGTTTACAGTACAGTGTCACATATTGACCACATGCATACATGTACATGTACACTTTGTTTACAGTACAGTGTCACCTATTGACCACATGCATACATGTACATGTACACTTTGTTTACAGTACAGTGTCACCTATTGACCACATGCATACATGTACATGTACACTTTGTTTACAGTACAATGTCACCTATTGAACACATGCATACATGTACATGTACACTTTGTTTACAGTACAATGTCACCTATTGACCACATGCATACATGTACATGTACACTTTGTTTACAGTACAATGTCACCTATTGACCACATGCATACATGTACATGTACACTTTGTTTACAGTACAGAGTCACCTATTGACCACATGCATACATGTACATGTACACTTTGTTTACAGTACAATGTCACCTATTGACCACATGCATACATGTACATGTACACTTTGTTTACAGTACAATGTCACCTATTGACCACATGCATACATGTACATGTACACTTTGTTTACAGTACAATGTCACCTATTGACCACATGCATACATGTACATGTACACTTTGTTTACAGTACAGTGTCACCTATTGAACACATGCATACATGTACATGTACACTTTGTTTACAGTACAGTGTCACCTATTGAACACATGCATACATGTACATGTACACTTTGTTTACAGTACAATGTCACCTATTGAACACATGCATACATGTACATGTACACTTTGTTTACAGTACAGTGTCACCTATTGAACACATGCATACATGTACATGTACACTTTGTTTACAGTACAATGTCACCTATTGACCACATGCATACATGTACATGTACACTTTGTTTACAGTACAATGTCACCTATTGAACACATGCATACATGTACATGTACACTTTGTTTACAGTACAGTGTCACCTATTGAACACATGCATACATGTACATGTACACTTTGTTTACAGTACAGTGTCACCTATTGAACACATGCATACATGTACATGTACACTTTGTTTACAGTACAATGTCACCTATTGAACACATGCATACATGTACATGTACACTTTGTTTACAGTACAGTGTCACCTATTGACCACATGCATACATGTACATGTACACTTTGTTATAGTACAATGTCACCTATTGACCACATGCATACATGTACATGTACACTTTGTTTACAGTACAGTGTCACCTATTGAACACATGCATACATGTACATGTACACTTTGTTTACAGTACAATATCACCTATTGAACACATGCATACATGTACATGTACACTTTGTTTACAGTACAGTGTCACCTATTGACCACATGCATACATGTACATGTACACTTTGTTTACAGTACAATGTCACCTATTGACCACATGCATACATGTACATGTACACTTTGTTTACAGTACAGTGTCACCTATTGAACACATGCATACATGTACACTTTGTTTACAGTACAATGTCACCTATTGACCACATGCATACATGTACATGTACACTTTGTTTACAGTACAGTGTCACCTATTGAACACATGCATACATGTACATGTACACTTTGTTTATATACAATGTCACCTATTGACCACACATGCATACATGTACATGTACACTTTGTTTACAGTACAGTGTCACCCATGGACCACATGCATACATGTACATGTACACTTTGTTTACAGTACAGTGTCACCTATTGAATACATGCATACATGTACATGTACACTTTGTTTACAGTACAGCGCCACCTATTGACCACATGCATGGCATGTACATGTACACTTTGTTTACAGTACAGTGTCACCTATTGAATAGATATTTTACAAGCATGTACATGTACACTTTGTTTACAGTACAATGTCACCTATTGAACACATGCATACATGTACACTTTGTTTACAGTACAATGTCACTTATTGACCATATGCATACATGTACATGTACACTTTGTTTGCAGTACAATGTCACCTATTGACCACATGCATACATGTACATGTACACTTTGTTTACAGTACAGTGTCACCTATTGAACACATGTGTATACATGTACATGTGCCACTTTGTTTACAGTACAATGTCACCTATTTGAACATTGCTTAATACATGTACACTTTGTTTACAGTAATAAATGTCACTTATTGAACAGACATGCATACATGTACATGTACACTTTGTTTACAGTACAGTGTCACCTATTGACCACATGCATACATGTACATGTACACTTTGTTTACAGTACAATGTCACCTATTGACCACATGCATACATGTACATGTACACTTTGTTTACAGTACGTCACCTATTGACCACATGCATGCATGTATGTACACTTTGTTTACAGTGCCAACAAGTCACCTATTGACCACATGCATACATGTACATGTACACTTTGTTTACAGTACAGTGTCACCTATTGAACACATGCATACATGTGCATGTACCCTTTGTTTACAGTACAATGTCACCTATTGACCACATGCATACATGTACATGTACACTTTGTTTACAGTACAGTGTCACCTATTGACCACATGCATACATGTACATGTACACTTTGTTTACAGTACAATGTCACCTATTGACACACATGCATGTACATGTACACTTTGTTTACAGTACAATGTCACCTATTGACCACATGCATACATGTACATGTACACTTTGTTTACAGTACAATGTCACCTATTGACCACATGCATACATGTACATGTACACTTTGTTTACAGTACAGTGTCACCTATTGAACACATGCATACATGTACATGTACACTTTGTTTACAGTACAATGTCACCTATTGAACACATGCATACATGTACACTTTGTTTACAGTACAATGTCACTTATTGAACACATGCATACATGTACATGCACACTTTGTTTACAGTACAATGTCACCTATTGAACACATGCATACATGTACATGTACACTTTGTTTACAGTACAATGTCACCTATTGAATACATGCATACATGTACATGTATACTTTGTTTACAGTACGATGTCACCTATTGAACACATGCATGTACATTTACACTTTGCTCACAGTACAGTGTCGCCTATTGACCACATGCATACATGTACGTGTACACTTTGTTCACAGTACAATGTCGCCTATTGACCACATACATACATGTACGTGTACACTTTGTTCACAGTACAATGTCACCTATTGAACACATGCATATGTACATTTACACTTTGTTTACAGTACAATGTCACCTATTGAACACATGCATATGTACATTTACACTTTGCTCACAGTACAATGTCGCCTATTGACCACATGCATACATGTACGTGTACACTTTGTTCACAGTACAATGTTGCCTATTGACCACATGCATACATGTACGTGTACACTTTGTTCACAGTACAATGTTGCCTATTGACCACATGCATTCATGTACGTGTACACTTTGTTCACAGTACAATGTCGCCTATTGACCACATGCATACATGTACGTGTACACTTTGTTCACAGTACAATGTCGCCTATTGACGACATGCATACATGTACGTGTACACTTTGTTCACAGTACAATGTCGCCTATTGACCACATGCATACATGTACGTGTACACTTTGTTCACAGTACAATGTCGCCTATTGACCACATGCATACATGTACGTGTACACTTTGTTCACAGTACAATGTCACCTATTGAACACATGCATATGTACATTTACACTTTGCTCACAGTACAATGTCGCCTATTGACCACATGCATACATGTACGTGTACACTTTGTTCACAGTACAATGTTGCCTATTGAAGACATGCATATATGTACATTTACACTTTGCTCACAGTACAGTGTCGCCTATTGACCACATGCATACATGTACGTGTACACTTTGTTCACAGTACAATGTCACCTATTGAACACATGCATACATGTACGTGTACACTTTGTTCACAGTACAATGTCGCCTATTGAACACATGCATATATGTACATTTACACTTTGCTCACAGTACAGTGTCGCCTATTGACCACATGCATACATGTACGTGTACACTTTGTTCACAGTACAATGTCGCCTATTGAACACATGCATACATGTACGTGTACACTTTGTTCACAGTACAATGTCACCTATTGAACACATGCATATATGTACATTTACACTTTGCTCACAGTACAGTGTCGCCTATTGACCACATGCATACATGTACGTGTACACTTTGTTCACAGTACAATGTTGCCTATTGAAGACATGCATATATGTACATTCACACTTTGTTCACAGTACAATGTCACCTATTGACCACATGCATACATGTACGTGTACACTTTGTTCACAGTACAATGTCGCCTATTGAACACATGCATACATGTACGTGTACACTTTGTTCACAGTACAATGCCACCTATTGAACACATGCATACATGTACGTGTACACTTTGTTCACAGTACAATGTCACCTATTGAACACATGCATACATGTACGTGTACACTTTGTTCACAGTACAATGTCGCCTATTGAACACATGCATATATGTACATTTACACTTTGCTCACAGTACAGTGTCGCCTATTGACCACATGCATACATGTACGTGTACACTTTGTTCACAGTACAATGTCACCTATTGAACACATGCATATGTACATTTACACTTTGCTCACAGTACAATGTCGCCTATTGACCACATGCATACGTGTACACTTTGTTCACAGTACAATGTTGCCTATTGAAGACATGCATATATGTACATTTACAGATTGCTCACAGTAGTGTCGCCTATTGACCACATGCATACATGTTCGTGTACACTTTGTTCACAGTACAATGTTGCCTATTGAAGACATGCATATATGTACATTCACACTTTGTTCACAGTACAATGTCACCTATTGACCACATGCATACATGTACGTGTACACTTTGTTCACAGTACAATGTTGCCTATTGAAGACATGCATATATGTACATTTACACTTTGCTCACAGTACAGTGTCGCCTATTGACCACATGCATACATGTACGTGTACACTTTGTTCACAGTACAATGTCACCTATTGAACACATGCATACATGTACGTGTACACTTTGTTCACAGTACAATGTCGCCTATTGAACACATGCATATATGTACATTTACACTTTGCTCACAGTACAATGTCGGCTATTGACCACATGCATACATGTACGTGTACACTTTGTTCACAGTACAATGTCACCTATTGAACACATGCATATATGTACATTTACACTTTGCTCACAGTACAGTGTCGCCTTCTGACCACACGCACCCATGTACATGTAAACTTTGTTCACAGTGCAATATCGCCTGTTGACCACATGCACACACATACATGTACACTTTGCTCACAGTACAATATCGCCTGTTGACCACATGCACACACATACATGTACGTGTACACTTTGCTCACAGTACAATATCACCTATTGACCACATGCATACATATGTATACTTTGTTTACAGTACAATGTTGCATTATTGAACACATGCATATGTACATTTACACTTTGCTCACAGTACAATGTCGCCTATTGACCACATGCAGACATGTACGTGTACACTTTGTTCACAGTACAATGTCGCCTATTGAACACATGCATATGTACATCTACACTTTGTTCACAGTACAATGTCGTCTTCTCACCACACGCACACATGTACATGTAAACTTTGTTCACAGTGCAATGTCACCTATTGACCACATGCATACATGTACGTGTACACTTTGTTCACAGTACAATGTCGCCTATTGAACACATGCATATATGTACATTCACACTTTGTTCACAGTACAATGTCGTCTTCTCACCACACGCACACATGTACATGTAAACTTTGTTCACAGTGCAATGTCGCCTGTTGAGCACATGCACACTTTGTTCACAGTACAATGTCGCCTATTGAACACATGCATACATGTGCATGCATACACTTTGCTCACAGCGTGCCTTAGCTGCATTAGACTCTGCAATTTCAACAACATGTGGAATATGTGGGATCATGCAGATTAAAGATTAATTTATTTTTCAATGATCAATCTTCCCCAATTCTGCCATATCTATCCATGTTGATTCCCTTCTCCTTTCTAACATATAAATGGATTGAAGCTCTATCTTGGTATAGCAGCATGAAAATATTACAGACACCTTGTTATCCAAGCTGGCTTCTGTATACATGTACATGTGGTGCAGAACGTTTGATGTTCTGTCCCCAAATTTCAGGTTTCCGTCAAAAACGGGATGAAGGGAATATGCTTGACTCGCCTCAGTTTTGATTTAGTAATATAATGAGGGATAGGTGTAGTGCGCCTCATACATGGTTATAGAGGTTAAAATAGCTCCGCTGCTTGTTGGCTACATGTAAAATAATATCTGATAGTGAAATTTGTTTCGTATATAAGGTTTATAAACATGACTTGACATGAAATATTTGATAGAGCTACAGTATGGATCAACATATTTAACTGGCTCATGTAAAGTTGATCCTATATCAGTTGGCCTACATATAAAGAATATACTCGTTAATTCCTCCTTTAATTAGGCCGCTGATAATTAATGATTCGTTTCCCGTCACCAGCCCTCATCTATATTTTAAGGTCATATAATTAAATTCCATGAGGGATTTACATTTTCATTAGTAAAACTTGCTCATTTTCTTCATATTTGTGTACAATTGGTTTGCAAGTTAATAATTATCGCATTCAGCATGTGTATTTTTTATAAGCAAGGTTAGGAGAAATAAACAATTAATTAACAGTGGCCTAATGTTGATGAAATGATGAAAGACAGATGTTACATGTATATATCGCATAGCTCCCCTTCAGTATGATAATTTCCTGTCTTCCTATTGAATTTTTAGACCATTTAATCTGCAATGTAGCCAGTATTTTTTGTCATGTAATCCATTATCACCTCATGTTGTTGTTGTTTTATCTCCTACAGATCAAGCAGCAGCAGTCTCAGTATATCTTTTAGTGGTAGCAGTGATACAGCAGAAGACCAGCCATCCACGAGTGGTTGCAGGTTAGTGCTTCTCCCTATTCAACTCCTTAACCCTTCTTCAAGTCCCCATAAAACTACAAGTACTAAGCTCAATTTATTCAAAGTGCACAAATTACCTACCTCATTGCAGAAGCTAATTCGTGTAACAATAGCTTTTTGGCTTTCAAACATACCTGTTCAAAGACATAGAGTGATTTGTTCATCAGTCACCTGTAAAGTTTCCATTAGCCATTGACATGAATACATGCATGTACTGGAGATCAAGGGCGAGACTGTTAGATTTTTGATAAGATTAGACTTTATTTGCTCCTTATGCCCGGGCTAATGGCACAGCATGTTAAAACAAATAAATATTTCAAATACATATATAAAGATTTCCAGGATATACCTATAAGCGGTAGAGGAGCTATCATTTGGCCGCAGGGGAGACATGTATAGACTACGAGTCTTTCAGATACTCAAAGCATTCGTGTACATATCTCGCTACACTGTTTACTACTGCTTGGATGGTTGTACTCATTATCCATCTAAATAGGGAAATAGTATCATCAGATAAATTTAATAAATATGGTCCGATACAGTTAAAGAGTTTATCTCTCTGGGGTTGTAATCTCGTGCACTGCAAGAGAAAGTGCTTCTCATCTTCAACAACCTTACAGGTGAGACAGAGCCGTTGTTCACGAGGTATATTGTGATAGCGCCCCTTTTCAATTTCCAATTTGTGGGCACTAATTCTGAATCGTGTCAGGGCTACACGGTGGTGTCTATTTGGTATAGAAAAAATTGCATCCTCACCTCCGAGTGTTTCCTTGAAAGTACTGTAAGTCTCCAGTTTACTACATTCAGAGATCTTACTTTTCCAGAGTGTAACAAATATATTAGTTAAAGTTTTCCGAATAAAGTTTATGGTTGATTTTGGGGAATTACAACCTTGATTCTCCCACAGATATGCACAACCAGTCACAGAGATAGTTTTTCTGATGAAGGTAACCGAGTTACAACAGTTTGGGTTTCTAGCAGCTTCAATTTGTTCGAGGTAGGCCTTATGGATCAAAGTACTGTGACTGGATGATACAATATGTTTTTGTTATGAGACCTGTTTGTGTGTCATCAGTCCATTGGTGTACGAAGTTTCTGTGTTGTCTTTTATGATCCATTCTGACATGATGAAGAACTCAAGATCGAGGGCGAGACCATTAGATTTTTGGGACAAGACCTGTTCGTCTGTCATCTGTTCATTGGTGTACAAAGTTTCTGTGTTATATTTTATGATCCGTTCCGACATGATGAAGAGCTCAAGATCGAATTCGAGACCATTAGATTTTTGGGACCAGACCTGTTTGTCTGTCATCTGTTCATTGGTGTACAAAGTTTCTGTGTTATATTTTATGATCCGTTCCGACATGATGAAGAGCTCAAGATCGAATTCGAGACCATTAGATTTTTGGGACCAGACCTGTTTGTCTGTCATCTGTTCATTGCATGGTGTACAAAGTTTCTGTGTTGTATTTTATGATCCGTTCTGACATGATGAAGAGCTCAAGATCGAACTCGAGGCCATTAGATTTTTGGGACCAGACCTGTCATCTGTTCATTGGTGTACAAAGTTTCTGTGTTATATTTTATGATCCGTTCCGACATGATGAAGAGCTCAAGAACGAATTCGAGACTATTAGATTTTTGGGACCAGACCTGTTTGTCTGTCATCTGTTCATTGCATGGTGTACAAAGTTTCTGTGTTATATTTTATGATCCGTTCCGACATGATGAAGAGCTCAAGAACGAATTCGAGACTATTAGATTTTTGGGACAAGACCTGTTTGTCTCTCATCTGTTCATTGGTGTACAAAGTTTCTGTGTTATATTTTATGATCCGTTCCGACATGATGAAGAGCTCAAGATCGAATTTGAGACCATTAGATTTTTGGGACCAGACCTGTTTGTCTGTCATCTGTTCATTGGTGTACAAAGTTTCTGTGTTATATTTTATGATCCGTTCTGACATGATTTGTAGAGCTCAAGATTGAATTCGAGGCCATTAGATTTTTGGGACCAGACCTGTTTGTGTGTCATCTGTTCATTGGTGTATAAAGTTTCTGTGTTATATTTTTATGATCAGTTCCGACATGATGAAGAACTCCAGATCAAAGGCGAGGAAGAAGGAGAAGGTGAAGGAGTACCTGAAGGAGCTAAAGTTGATGGTCAGTAAGAGTAAACCAGGGAAGACTGGCACACTCACCACCCTCCAACATGTCATCAATAGTATGCGCAAAATTAAAGGTAAGCCATCTTGGAATACGTGGAATACCAGTCTTTACATATACCGTCGACATAACAGAATGTGACCAGATATTTTTGTCTGGGAGAATATGGGCTCTGAGGATTACTCGGATTGGTCAGTCTAAATATTGTTCGCAAACACCAAACTCACTTACATTCATCGGGGTTTTAGATTACACCATAGATACAACGTTAAACATTGTGCCCAAATTAGGATGCACCCAAATAGAGAGCAAAAAAAAGTTATATATAAAAAAAAATTCTAACACAGAGTTGTTTTTTTTGTTTTTTTTAAAGTTTTTTTTCTTGGCATTGAGAATCACTGTTCAGTTATGTTCATGAAGATTAAGCCTCTAATTTGCCAGAATTTGGAAAATTTAAATATTTTCACTAATTTGGATACATTTCCCTGCCTGAAATTTCTGCCGCGTCGAATAGAAGGTGTGCCCAAATTAGCTTAATCTAAAGCCCTGCTCATACTCGTCATACTTGGGGCACTGTCATCTCGTATAACTGAAACGTTTATCTGGAGAAGATGAAGGAAAGCACTGACCTGTCCTCGCATCAGAGTTCAAGTTGTAAATATTATTATTAGCCAGTATTATTTTACCATATCAAAGCAAATGTCAATATCAGCAGATTTCATATATGATATAACTTGTTTGCTTCACAGGCGATCCACAATGGCAAGATCCTGAGCCTGTCAAGATGTGTAAGACATCGAGTGCCAGTGAATATAGCCGTGAAGACTTGGAGAGTGGTTTTCACAGCCTCAATGCACAGCAGATTGATGATGAGTTGGTTATACCCAGCACGAAGGTGAATATTTAGTTTGATTCTTTGTCATGTTTGTGAAAGCCCTAGTTTGTGTCTAGTCATTCTTACATCTCAATAATATTGAGTCATCATGGTCAAGAGCTACACTTTGTATAAGATCTGTTATTTACTGCTCAAATCTACACCTGCTAGTGTTATGCCATATCTTCTTTTTTTCTTGAAGAAATTTCATTCATCCAAGATGGCTGCAATGATATCTTTGAGAGGATTTATGCTGGATCATGTAGTGATCTACATGTACATGTATATAGTATTTGATGTGAAATTTTGTTTGTGAGCATTCACACAACTGAATTTGTCTTGGGGGAAAGAGTTTAGAAATTTTGTTTGTGAGCATTCACACAACTGAATTTGTCTTGGGGGAAAGAGTTTAGAAATTTTGTTTGTGAGCATTCACACAACTGAATTTGTCTTGGGGGGAAAGAGTTTAGAAATTTTGTGTTCAAATATGGAGATGATTCAGGGCAGCATGTATGTACTGTAGGTTAGACTTTCTCTCAATTGTAATGCTCAGGGCTTGTTTTTCCATGGGAATCCGAGAATCTGACTCCTGCTGGCACTCCTGCAAAATAATTCACAGGACTCGAAAAGTTTCCCGTAAAATTTCGGCAATCTGCATAGTAATCATACCTTAAGATTCCCATGGATTCCCATGAGAGTTAGATTGCGAGAATCTGTTTGAATTCCCATGAATTTTGATGAAAAGCAAGGTCTTTATCCTCGATTGAGTTGAAATAGAAGAGTGCATATCTGTCATTCTGCATGGTAGAAGACCCAAGTTTTTACAAAATGCCAGTGTTCGAACAGAACTAGTGAACAATGTATGAATAGATTATCAGAAAGCGATATCAAGACTTGATCTGGCCCAACATTTTAGATTTACCGGTACTTTCTTTGAAACTGGCACTACTTCCTGTGGTCAGGTGCCAATAACTAATCCTCCCTGTTACCACGCTTACTGTCTGCCTTTCAGGATTCCATCATCATCATGCTATCTACGTGGTCGGGACTTATTGAAAACATATCTGAAAATGCAAAGACTATTTTGGGATACCCCAAGGTAAGTTTGTGTGCATATTCATTTTCTAAGCTCATCCTTAGTGATAGATGTAATCAGCTTGAACATGCTGGATATGGCACACAACTTTAATTTCTCTCTCTCTCTCTCTCTCTCTCTCTCTCTCTCTCTCTCTGTGTTAAATATGGTGAATTAGAACTCTTCCAATAATGTGACGTATCTTTGCGATACAAGCCAGGGCTGAAATTCAGGGCCATTTATTGTGTACCAAAAAAACAGTGACAATATACAGTGACTAAAACTGGTTGACTGAGGGGTTGTTGCACCTTTCAGGTATTACCTCATGTTCAGGCTGATTTTGGAGAATTTCAATTTCTCTCTAAATTGGACCATATCATTAAGCTTTGAGGTTAAAGGGCTAGCTGAAAATGTCTGTAGGATATTGTTACTTCTTTAGTATTAAAGGGCTAATCAACCCTGGCCAAAAAATTTCCCTGAATTGATTAAAGATAATATGATTCAGACAATGCAAATGTTCTATCACACTTGTCACTTGTAGGACTTAAAGGGAAAACTCAATTCTAATGGCTCTGTAAGTCATACAGATAACATGTGGTGGACTCGCATGGATAAATACTGTATTGTGTATAATATTGTGTTGTAGGATATGATCGTTGGACGTCCACTGTCAGATTTCATCAGTAAGCGTGATCAAGCTGCCCTTAATAATATCCTTTCTGTGGATGTGTCGGACCTTGAGAAGGCAGGGAAAGGCGAGTATTACTAAATATCTCCTCATTTACATTCGCCTGTACTATTTCTGTGACCAATCCAAGAGAAATCAGACATTAAGGATTTCAGGATAAATGAAAATTTCCTGATACAAGAATTGAATTGGGACTCTCGAAGAAGACTCCTCTTTGAGAATTGTGCGAGGGGCAGGGGGTGTGCGAGGGTCAGGGGTATGGCTGAACGTAGAGGTGTCAAATCCATCAGGTTAAAAAGAGAAATTCCAGGCTGTGACATATAAAAGGATTTAGATATTTTATTGCGGTTATCAGTATGCTTTCCCTCAAATATTAAATATTGAGAATTTCTATCACAGGTTCCAAAATACCATGCAATGGTACAATGCAATTGCACAGAAGAACAGATAGCAATCTGCAGTAAAGCTAATGTCATTCATCCATGTTGTTTATTTTGATCAACAGTTACACAGGGATCATCAGAGGTCAACGTTGACGAAAAGCAGAAAAAAATCTCGTATTTCCGAATCAGGTTAGTGCATGATCAATTGTAGTTAACTGTTGTACCAAATTCTGTCACTACGAGTATTCTTGTAGCGAATCATTTGCTACCATACTGTAAACTGGATATGCTGGCATGTCTGATCATGCGACGAACACAATGCTGGAAGTTTGTGAAAGCTCCGAGTTATCTCGTAGCATGGGTTTTCCTCAAAAGCATGATGGGGAAAATTGGATAGGCCAATGGAAAGGCTTAAACATCTATGAGTATGCTCATACCTGGCTTCGAGTATAGGTGTATTCAGCAGTTATCGTGTTAAGCTCATAGTTGTTCTCTCCCTGTAATACATTGGTTTGACTGACAGCATTCACCTTGATTATTATAATTGGCAGGGTTCACCATAAATATTCTAATTGGCAGAGTTCACCTTGAATATTCTAATTGGCAGGGTTTACCTTAAATATTCTAATTGGCAGGGTTCACCTTCAATATTCTAATTGGCAGGGTTCACCTTACATATTCTAATTGGCAGGGTTCACCTTATATATTCTAATTGGCAGGGTTCACCTTGAATATTCTAATTGACAGGGTTCACCTTACATATTCTAATTGGCAGGGTTCACCTTATATATTCTAATTGGCAGGGTTCACCTTGAATATTCTAATTGGCAGGGTTCACCTTACAGATTCTAATTGGCAGAGTTCACCTTAAATATTCAATTGGCAGGGTTCACCTTGAATATTCTAATTGGCGGGGTTCACCTTACATATTCTAATTGGCGGGGTTCACGTTACATATTCTAATTGTCAGGGTTCACCTTACATATTCAAATTGGCAGGGTTCACCGTAAATATTCGAATTGGCAGGGCTCACCGTAAATATAAATTGGCAGGGTTCACCTTAAATATTTTGATTGACAGGGTTCACCTTACATATTCTAATTGGCAGGGTTCACCTTGACTATTCTAATTGGCAGGGTTCACCTTGAATATTCTAATTGGCAGGGTTCACCTTACATATTTTAATTGGCAGGGTTCACCTTAAATATTCTAATTGGCAGGGTTCACCTTGAATATTCTAATTGGCAGGGTTCACCTTGAATATTCTAATTGGCAGGGTTCACCTTGAATATTCTAATTGGCAGGGTTCACCTTACATATTTTAATTGGCAGGGTTCACCTTAAATATTCTAATTGGCAGGGTTCACCTTCAATATTCTAATTGGCAGGGTTCACCTTGAATATTGTAATTGGCAGGGTTCACCTTACATATTCTAATTGGCAGGGTTCACCTTGAATATTCTAATTGGCAGGGTTCACCTTGAATATTCTAATTGGCAGGGTTCACCTTGAATATTCTAATTGGCAGAGTTCACCTTACATATTTTAATTGGCAGGGTTCACCTTAAATATTCTAATTGGCAGGGTTCACCTTGAATATTCTAATTGGCAGGGTGCACCTTGAATATTCTACTTGGCAGGGTTCACCTTACATATTCTAATTGGCAGGGTTCACCTTGAATATTCTAATTGGCAGGGTTCACCTTGAATATTCTAATTGGCAGGGTTCACCTTGAATATTCTAATTGGCAGGGTTCACCTTACATATTTTAATTGGCAGGGTTCACCTTAAATATTCTAATTGGCAGGGTTCACCTTGAATATTCTAATTGGCAGGGTTCACCTTGAATATTGTAATTGGCAGGGTTCACCTTACATATTCTAATTGGCAGGGTTCACCTTGAATATTCTAATTGGCAGGGTTCACCTTGAATATTCTAATTGGCAGGGTTCACCTTGAATATTCTAATTGGCAGGGTTCACCTTACATATTCTAATTGGCAGGGTTCACGTTACATTATTCTAATTGGCAGGGTTCACCGTAAATATTCTAATTGGCAGGGTTCACCATAAATATATATTGGCAGGGTTCACCTTACATATTCTAATTGGCAGGGTTCACACTACATATTCTAATTGGCAGGGTTCACCGTAAATATTCTAATTGGCAGGGTTCACCGTAAATATTCTAATTGGCAGGGTTCACCATAAATATATATTGGCAGGGTTCACCTTACATATTCGAATTGGCAGGGTTCATCGTAAATATTCTAATTGGCAGGGTTTACCGTAAATATTCTAATTGGCAGGGTTCACCGTAAATATAAATTGGCAGGGTTCACTTTAAATATCTTGATTGACAGGGTTCACCTTACATATTCTAATTGGCAGGGTTCACCTTACATATAATTGGCAGGGTTCACCTTACATATTTTAATTGGCAGGGTTCACCTTAAATATTTTAATTGGCAGGGTTCACCTTGAATGTTCTAATTGGCAGGGTTCACCTTAAATATTTTAATTGGCAGGGTTCACCTTACATATTTTAATTGGCAGGGTTCACCTTAAGTATTTTAATTGGCAAGGTTCACCTTAAATATTTTAATTGGCAGGGTTCACCTTGAATATTCTAATTGGCAGGGTTCACCTTGAATATTCTAATTGGCAGGGTTCACCTTACATATTCTAATTGGCAGGGTTCACCTTACATATTCGAATTGGCAGGGTTCACCTTACATATTCTAATTGGCAGCGTTCACCTTACATATTCTAATTGGCAGCGTTTACCGTACATATTCTAATTGGCAGGGTTCATCTTACATATTCTGATTGACAGTGTTCAACGTAAATATAAATTGGCAGGGTTCACCTTAAATATTCTAATTGGCAGGGTTCACTTTAAGTATTTTAATCGACAGGGTTCACCTTAAATATTGTAATTGGCAGGGTTCACTTTAAGTATTTTACTTGGCAGGGTTCGCCTTAAATATTTTAATTGACAGGGTTCACCTTAAATATTCTAATTGGCAGGGTTCACCTTAAATATTTTGATTTGACAGGGTTCACCTTACATATTACCCCTCAGCCCATAGGGCTGTAGGGTCTTGTCGTTGCCATGTACGTACGTCCGTCCGTCCGTCCGTCCGTCAACATTTTCTTGTCCGCTGAATATCTGCAGATCTATGAAGGCGGGCCTGACCACACTTTGGTGAGAGCTTCCTGAATGTTGACTGAAGAAATGATTAGATTTTCAGATGGCTATGATGATTTCGTGATTTTTAATTATTTTTTTTATTATTTATTGATGGCTCAGCTTTTGCAATGTTATCTATGCCCATCAACATGTTCTTGTCCGCTGAATATCTGCAGATCTATCAAGTCAGGCCTGACCAAACTTTGGTGAGAGCTTCCTGAATGTTGACTGATGAAGTGATTAGATTTTCAGATGGCTATGATGATTTCATGAATTTTAATTATTTCTTTTATTTTGTTTATTGATGGCTTGGCTTTTTGCACTGTTATCTATGCCCATTGGGAACCCTTGGTTGCATGTTTCATTTTGACTTTTGAAGGTTCCCTGATACAAGAAAGCCTGGGCCATTCAAGATTACCATTGGATGGAACTCCCCAATTCCCATATATTCTGAGAGCTTACATGATGCTACACTTGTTCAACCTATGCACTACCCTTGGGGGATTTCTCCACCCCTGGGGCACTAAATGTTAAAGTTTTGGACTTTTTCCTATTCACAGCTTCTCAGCCTGCAGTGTACATTGCTTTTTCACACACATGCTGAATAACCTAATTTTTTTTCCTTTTATAGTAATAACTAACAGGTTGGTGACATTATTTTATTTCCCAAGTACAAGAGAAAATAACCGGCGAGGGGGTCCCCGCAGTATCGAACCCCTGTTAGGTTTGAATTTCATGTCGCCTTAAATGAAGGACAACATTTTTCTTCAATTTTGCTGCATCGATTTATCAGAAAGCTTTTGCACAAACCATATTTTATTTCAGAAGTATAATATGAAATAACTGGCAGGGGAATCCCTGCAGTATCGAACCCCTGTTAGTGTGAATTTCGCGTCGCCTTAAATGAAGGACAAAATTTTTCTTCAATTTTGCTATTAAATCATTCTACTCCACATCATATGATTTATCTTAAAGCTTTTGCACAAAACATATTTATTTCAGAAGTGTAGTTTGAATTTCGCGTCACCTTAAATGAAGGACAACATTTTGCTGTTAAATCATTCTATTTTACATTGATCATATGATTTATCCTAAAACTTTTGCATGAACCATATTTGTGTCCACACATTTAACTGGTACAACATAATGCTTCAATTTTTGTCACCAAACATGTTACTGTACCTTGGAAATCATTTAAAACGAGTGATTAGGAGAGTGTCAATCAGTGTGTTTCTATGCCATTAAACTTATCACATTTGTGCAATGCATAAATTGCCACTGATAAAGCTACACTTTCTTGCATGCTGTAATCCCAGCACACCACTCACGTGAAAACGAAGTCTATTATATCTATCACTTTCATTTTTTGTTTCATTTGAGTTTTGGGTGCCCATACGTTTTTTGGAATGCAGCCCTGATCGTACTTGACTAAAAAAAAACAGGCTGAGGGGTCCACGCACCTTTTAGGTGCTTGCCTGCAATTCATGTTCTAATTGGCAGGATTCACCTTACATATTCTAATTGGCAGGGTTCACCATAAATAGAAATTGGCAGGGTTCACCTTAAATATTCTAATTGGCAGGGTTCACTTTAAGTATTTTAATTGGCAGGGTTCACCTTAAATATTTTAATTGACAGGGTTCGCCTTAAATATTCTAACTGGCTGGGTTCACCTTACATATTCTAATTGGCAGGGTTCACCTTACATATTCTAATTGGCAGGGTTCACCTTAAATATTGTAATTGGCAGGGTTTACCTTAAATATTTTAATTGACAGGGTTCACCTTACATATTCTAATTGGCAGGGTTCATCTTGAATATTGAATTGTCTGGATAATCCAATTCAGTTATTCATTAACTTACTGGTGATGATTTGACATACTTCATCCAGAAAACAATGTCCTTAGTTTAACCGAAACTTTCTTATTGTGTCCTACTCATGGTAATCTTTGAAGAGCGAAGTTTGTTCTTGAGTGGTCATGTATTGTATAAATGAACAACAAAGGGTGAAACATTCAAGTTCTGCAGATAATGCATATCTGCTTCATCAGGTGAAGTCACCCACATCCAAATTACCGTACTTATTTGTTCTATGCAGATGAAAACAGGTAATGGGTTTTCCCAATATCCATGTACAAAGTAGTTAAGGAATCTTAAAAAAAAAATGCTATAAATATATGTGTATATCTTCTCAAAGGGCATACTCGTACCATCATTTTAAAACACAAGTTCATTACAGAATTTGAATGGAAACCTGCCCATATTGGAACTGAATGGTTAACCGATTCTCTTTCCTTTCCAGACAATACAAGAGTCTAGACCGAGGATTCCGAATGAACGTCCTGGACAATTACATTCCATATCAAGCAGTCATCCGCATAAATAATCTGAAAGGTAACGAGCGGGTGATCGGGGAAGCAGACAAAGTCATGCCCATGGAAGGAGCTCCTCATGGAAGTATCTGGTCATCAATTGTGAGACGTGGGAAGCAGCCTTATTTGGCTCTGGAGTGCATGCCTCTGAAAACAGCCTATACCAGTAAGTATGTCTGCCATACAGAGTTACAGGCCTTTAAGACAGCCTATACCAGTATGTCTGTCATACATAGTTACAGGCCTAAAGTCTGTCCATTTTAATTAGTCATCTACTTTGGAGCTTTGGGTCGATAATCAATAATTAACTCTGCATAAATTTTCTTTCTTGCAGTGAGTATAACAAATTGAACTCTACAAGATCACTACCATTGTTCTGCGATATTGATAATATATCATGCTTGAACTAACTTTGTAATTGTCCTCCGCCACGAAGCAGTTGGAGGACTTAGAAATGAGCCGTCGGTCCTTCCGTCCATCCATCCGTCCTTCCGTCTGTCCGATATCTTGTGAACGCGCTATCTCCAGATCAATTGGACCAATCGACCTCAAACTTGAGAAGGTCATATCAGTTAGACGGCCATTGGTATTGATTTTCACTGAGGTATGTAATCCAAGATTGCTGCCATTGACCATATTGGATTCCGTCCGTCCCACATCTTGTGAACGCGATATCTCGAGAACAATTCGACCAATCGACTTCAAACTTTAGGTCTGCCATATATACAACTACAGACTTACATTCCAGTGTTACACACCCATTACTGCTTTCCAAACCTCCTCAACTTGTCTCAACAATTCTAGATAAACGTCACTTTCCACATGCACATATCCTCTTTCCAAGTTATATTTCAGGAGATATTGGAAGGGTATATGCTGTATGCTCTCAAAAAGGCTGCTTGGCTCAGGACCTGCTAGCTACTTTAGCTTGTTCTCTTCAAATAAAACTCCAGTACTGTTCTTTCATGTACCGATGCTCAATACCATGAGGAGACGTCCTAATGAATTTGGGTTCACTGGCACTAAAGTCATTAATGCTGTATATCATCATAGTCAATTGGGCATTGAGATATAAGTGACACACTCACAGACTGCCTGTTCTTTATATGGCATCAGTGAACTGGGTTAAATCGAACACAAATACATTATGATGCCTCACTATGTAATTGAGCCTCGGTACATGAAATAACAGTACTGGAGTTTTATATGGAGAGAGTTACAAAGTTATTTCAAGCGTGACATGTTATCAATATCACAGAGTAAAGGTGGTCATTTTGTTGAGTTTATTTTGTACACATGCTGCAAATAAGACAATTTATGCAGAGTTCACTGTCTATGGATTTTTGACAAGCTTCAAATTAGATGACTCATTGAAATGTACAGACTTTAGTTTATATCCTTAGCTAAATCTGAACCCAAGTCTTATGACCATGACATTATTGATTGTGTGAAAAAGCTTTCACCAGTCACATGAGAGGAGTTGAGTAATCATTTTGGCAGGAAAATCAGTGAAAAGTGCCACAGGTATTCACAAACATTTTAGTAGGTAAATGTTAGTTTGCAGTAAGACATCACAGGATGGAAAATGCAACAACCATGTGCTTGCAGTAAATAATAATTACGGTACATTGTACATGTACATCATTCTCAGCAATTATGTTAGAATCTTAGGAGAAATACACAGGTCTGTGATTAGTCTTGTCCATGGTGTTATCAGTGTGAATCCTCTACATGAGAAATACACCTGTGATTAGTCTTGTCCATGGTGTTATCAGTGTGAATCCTCTACATGAGAAATACACCTGTGATTAGTCTTGTCCATGGTGTTATCAGTGTGAATCCTCTACATGAGAAATACACCTGTGGTTAGTCTTGTCCATGGTGTTATCAGTGTGAATCCTCTACATGAGAAATACACCTGTGATTAGTCTTGTCCATGGTGTTATCAGTGTGAATCCTCTACATGAGAAATACACCTGTGATTAGTCTTGTCCATGGTGTTATCAGTGTGAATCCTCTACATGAGAAATACACCTGTGATTAGTCTTGTCCATGGTGTTATCAGTGTGAATCCTCTACATGAGAAATACACCTGTGATTAGTCTTGTCCATGGTGTTATCAGTGTGAATCCTCTACATGAGAAATACACCTGTGATTAGTCTTGTCCATGGTGTTATCAGTGTGAATCCTCTACATGAGAAATACACCTGTGATTAGTCTTGTCCATGGTGTTATCAGTGTGAATCCTCTACATGAACATGTATTAATTAATCTATGTTAATTATATTACAGGTCCTCGGTGTATACCAGAGAATGTGAAGTTCTGTACCAGACATACACTCCACTGTTCTTACAGTTACATACACTCCAAGTAAGGCTCTTCCTCCTCCGGATCCTCCTCCCCCATTAGGCCCTGTGGGGCTTTAGGGGATTGACCTGGGGTGTCGTTGAGCACACCGCAGGTCATGGTAAGAATAGGCCTCAGCTCCTCTGACATCTTGCAGTAAGAGGCGACTAACTGAGGCACCTGTGGGGTTTGTGACTAACTGAGGCACCTGTGGGGTTTGTGACTAACTGAGGCACCTGTGGGGTTTGTGACTAACTGAGGCACCTGTGGGGTTTGTGACTAACTGAGGCACCTGTGGGGTTTGTGACTAACTGAGGCACCTGTGGGGTTTGTGACTAACTGAGGCACCTGTGGGGTTTGTGACTAACTGAGGCACCTGTGGGGTTTGTGACTAACTGAGGCACCTGTGGGGTTTGTGACTAACTGAGGCACCTGTGGGGTTTGTGACTAACTGAGGCACCTGTGGGGTTTGTGACTAACTGAGGCACCTGTGGGGTTTGTGACTAACTGAGGCACCTGTGGGGTTTGTGACTAACTGAGGCACCTGTGGGGTTTGTGACTAACTGAGGCACCTGTGGGGTTTGTGACTAACTGAGGCACCTGTGGGGTTTGTGACTAACTGAGGCACCTGTGGGGTTTGTGACTAACTGAGGCACCTGTGGGGTTTGTGACTAACTGAGGCACCTATGGGGTTTGTGACTAACTGAGGCACCTGTGGGGTTTGTGACTAACTGAGGCACCTGTGGGGTTTCCGGGTGTGAAAAGGAATAGGACCCCACCCGTGTGTGAAAGGAATAGGACCCAACGTCGTGATATGACTGAAATATAGTTGAAAGCGAAGTTAAATCATATTCACTCACTCACTCACTCCTCCATCAGTTTGAGTACAGTGGTCAATTCTCTTATACCAACACCCAAAAAGCTTTCGGAATCCACTGAGGTTCTCCTATTCGGGTAGCAATAAATCACCCATGATATTGACCAGTAACTACATCAGTAATTCATGCTACTGGGGTCAAGTGGTGGATTTTATTACTATCCCATAAGATGTAATTAATAAATTAATTCCAATTAAAACATATACTTTAAAAGCATGCTACACGACAGGCTAGTGTCTTCAGACTTTTGTCTAAAGGATGGCTGAAAGATTTGGAATGTTGTAAAAATGATACTTTATTTGACTAAATGATGTTTCATTGAAATCTACATTACCCTCCTTATTTGGCTGGATTCAGGGTTACTATGGTTGCTATGGTTACCCTGTTACTCATTTCAATAATTTGTTACCATCATGTGATCCATTCTGGATTTCGAACACAGGATTGGTAATATTTTCTAAAACAAACCAGATAATTTCATTGGTTCTTGATGAGTAACTTGTAATAGCATGCATCTATTATCACAAGGCTTCATGAAACTAGAGGTTAATTGATTCACTTGATATTTTCAGTGCTATACCACTCCTTGGCTATTTGCCCCAGGATATGATCGGCTCCTCTGTCTTTGACTACTACCACCCAGATGATCTGACTGAACTGTACAACGTATATCAGCAAGGTGAGATTTTTTAGCCCATGATTGGTTTGTTTTGAGGAGTGTTTGTGTTCAACCTGTGATTGGTCACTTTCATACGTAACCTTTCATTATGAACTGGTGGTTGAATTATTTCTCTGTCCTCATGCTCTACCAGACATTTGGTACATTTTGCTTTTCACCTCTCCATTTAATGCTGTCAGGGTCTCATGGGTTGTAACGGAGTTTACCCGTGGTCATTTGTTGCCAGGGTAAATGAATACTGTAAAACATGTTTCTTTCGCGTGCATGAAACTTTCGCGATTTTCGCGATTGGAATAAATCGCGAAAGTTTCATGCACGCGAAAGAAACGTGTTCATGTGACAAGGGCGAAGACAATAACGCGACAACAACAACGACAGATAAAGGACACGAGAGCAATTGTTTTCAACATTAGCACAGTTGTAATGGTCTCACCACCAAAGCTCTATTCAGAAGCGACTGTTTAAAGCACCGGATACAATTTAATATACTAGTACTAGTATACTAGTATAATTAATTTTGCTAAATTAGTCCCAAGACTTGCATATGTGAAGCAAGTGTAATATTAGAAACGATCATCAATGTCCTCGTATGCCGCCTTGATGCTGGCCGATTTGATCCCCTGTAGTGCTGGCGCGAACACACATTTAAACCCATTGTCAGCTAATGCCGACAAAAAATCCTCATCACCATCACGGTGGGCTTTGAAAACATCAAAAATGACAATCAAATGACAACTACCTGCATGATATCTCGTGATATAGGGTGTGTTTACCTACGGGAATTCCTTTTAAGGCTGAAATAGCGGGATTGAAATAATCTGCCCCCAACAGCCAGGAGACCTGTTTGAATAACAGTACTGTAAAAAGACCACACTGAGAGCAACCACATGTGAATACACATGGCTTTGCCGTTTTTGCCGCCTCCGGTATGTATTTCCCCATCTGTTAGTATGATATATTTCTAAATTAATTTTTTTTCTGGCACAGAGAGAATCGCGAAAGTTTCATGTCGCGAATTTTTTAAAATTGAAAAATCGCGAAAGTTTCATGTCGCGAAAGTTTCATGTTTTACAGTATGGTGACCATCTCACTGAGCGGATAGATATCACCCAAGACTCACCAATATATCTTTCCACAGCAGATAGTTCTATGATAAAATTGTAAAAAGCTACCTTCAAACCCAGTTGCATTGGCGCTTTTAAACATATTTAATACTGTTTGGTGTATATCAAGATAAATATAAAATGGCGAGATCCTTACAGGGCTAAATTCAGCACAGCGCAAAGCTCCCTGGGAGAGGATGGCATGTACCATAAGTTAGGCTAGAGTTTAGAAGAAGATATCTGTTTATTACTAGCTCTCCCCTGCTCTCCTAATTGATCAGTCTTCTATTTTGAACAGTTCTTTCTGTGGAAGGGAAAACATTCAAGGGCAAACCCTACAGACAGCGTGTGAGGAACGGTGACTATATATTGCTGGAGACAGAATGGTCGAGTTTTATCAACCCGTGGTCAAGGAAGCTCGAGTTCATCATTGGTCAACATACTGTTCTCAGGTAATACTAATAATCTTAATAATACTAATAATAACGTACTGTTCAAAGGTAATACTAATAATCTTAATAATACTAATAATAATATACTGTTCTCAGGTAATACTAATAATACTAATAATCTTAACATACTGTTCTCAGGTAATCCTAATAATCTTAATAATACTAATAATAACATACTGTTCTCAGGTAATACTAATAATCTTAATAATACTAATAATAACATACTGTTCTCAGGTAATACTAATAATCTTAATAATACTAATAATAACATACTGTTCTCAGGTAATACTTATAATCTTAACATACTGTTCTCAGGTAATACTAATAATCTTTCGCTCCCTATGTTATCTTCAGGTAAATATACAGCTGTCGGTTCGTCTATCTGTCTGTTTCATTTAATTCTCTGACATGCACATTTATTTTTCAGTCAGACCATTCAAGCAATGTCTTATTTCTCAAAAGCTATCAAATACTGTGTATTCTATCCTATTTCACTTAATTATTCATTTTTCCCTTCTGCTGTACTGAATCTTTTCACTCATTGATGTATTTGTCCACTCCGACAGAGGGCCAGAGAATCCTGATGTGTTTGCTAATGCAGCATTCCCAAAGAAACCTGTGATGGAGAGTGTTTACACACACTCCCTCAAGATACAACAGAAAATACAACATCTACTGTTGAAGCCGATTAAATTGTGCCCCAATTCATCTGTGAAGAGTCACACTGAATATGATGATGATAAACCGGAAAAGAAAGCTCGGAAAGGTCAGAATTTCATGTCAAATCTTCTCTCACTTAAACTTACAAGGGGGTCAGATCATTTATCAAGTTGATCATCAAAATTAGATAATTGAACATTTATTGCTATATTTCATCACTATCGGGGCTGCCTGATTACCTTAAATCAAGTCCGGCCACAGATTTGTAGATGTTGAGAGGAGAATCAATGAGAGCTAGGTTACAGACTGTAGATGGTTCATCCTCTGATTGATTGAACTGATCTGATCTGTATGACTGGTGATATAATAACAACATGTACTTGTAACACTACTTTGTCTCATAACAGTTGCATTAATACTCATATGCTTATGCAATTTCCTTTTCCAGTATCGTTTAATGTGGGAACTCCAGATGTGGATAATTTTGAGGACTCTCAGGTACGTCCATTCTTTATTGTTTGTCTTAATGAAGAATGAGTATATACAAACCCTGCACAATACTTGACAGACACGTGGTACATACATCTACTGTTGATGCTATAGACAGTTCTTCTATCCCAGTCATTCGCACACTTTAATTTAATTATCACATAATGACCATTTAATGATCAATATTGCTGATGCCATTGATCTCTCACATTAGGTATGTCCATTTCTTAAGCAAAGCAAAGTACACAAACTTCCTGGCATCGACAAACTGTATAAACCCGTATAAACTCACAAGGAGTATAATAAAAATCAAATACATGAGATTTTAACAAGCATATTTAAGGTATCAAAATATGATAACTGTGCCGCTGCTGCCATGCTTTTTGCATAGAATTTTCAAGTGATGCATGAGAAAGCTTACATATAGCTTAACATTGATGCACTGATTATGACAGTTTCAAAGTGAAATATAATTTAACAGCAATTTGTGATGCTCATTTTTAGTGCAGTGTCTTGGAATTTTGTGAAGTAACATTTAGAGGCATTAACCCATTACTTTGAGGCAACAGTCCCCGTGACACCGAGGCTAGATATATTTGATAATTATTAGATGTACAAATAGGCTCATTTCCTCAATAGAATTTTAGTAATAGAACATGACTTTATGTTACAACTGGGAGTGATACTGTTATGTTCATGTTGTCATTATGGGAAGAAAGTAGTAATGACATACATAATATATTCAAAATTCGAATTGAAAACCATTTTTTGTTTATTTTATCAGGAACGAGCTGGCCCGCACAGTCCTGCGGTCTCTCTCCCGCCCTCTCCCAATCAACCGGGATATGACTCGGAGTCCGTACTGACCTATGAACAACTCAACTATAAGCAGAATATTAGCCGGTGAGTTTTGTATGCCCTAGCTGCCACTATAGTGGTAAAGATGATATGTTTTTGCCTTGTCCTTTTAGTGGTTTCATTCTCCTGTAATACCTGATCTTGCCTGGTGATATCTTGAGTTCTGCTGTACTGATCCACACACAAGTTCACCAAAACTGCCTTTGTCCATGTGTATAAGCATACTGATTTTGGTGTTAAAATGCCATGGTCATAGCAGCCTAAAACTGATTCCAGTCATGTCCTGTTTCTATCTTGAGTTATGCTTCACTAATATTCGTAAGACCTTTCACTTTGTCTGATTTCGGGCAGAGAATATACTACCAAGCTCATGGATCAAGCAGAGGACAATTTTTCTCAATTAATTTTCACAGGTTTTTGCTCAGTCAGCCTAAAACGTTCTCATCAGAAGAATCCGACAAGAAAAGTTCTAGTTCACCGGGGGAAGAAGAACCAGAGGAAGAAGAACTCTCAGGTATGCATGGTCAACTATTCAGGGGCGTCGCTAGGGGGGGGTCGTCAGGTGCGAACGACCCCCCTTGGACGCGCTAAAAAAAAAAAAAAAAAAACAGAAGAAGAAAAAGCAAAGAAAGAAAACCGAAAAAAAAAGAAAAAAATAAAGCAAAAGGGAAAAGAAAGAAATAAAAAATGTCAAGTCCGTCTCCAGAAACGTAAGCATTGTCCGTTCATGAGACTCCACCCTCGACGGATACAGCAGGCGAATTTACTATTCAATTAATCATTAACACTAACTCATGTGTATTTGTGCTTCTGCTCGATGCATGTGGATTTGATAATGAAACATCGGTGGCCACGGTCTACCGTTTGCGAAGTGCAAAATGGTTAATAAACTGAATGTTGTATATGTAAGCTTTGCTGAAGGCTACACCACATTCGTGATATTTCATTTCCGGAATATATATCAACTTCATTTTTTTCTCTTTTCTAGTCAGTATTTTACCATGGCCACGTTTTAATTTCCAGAATGATGAGTGATGTCAGTTTCATTTTTCTAGTCAGTATTTCACCATGGCCACGAGATATACTCCATGATACACAGTTTGATATTCTACACGTATTATTGTGATATTTTCAGCATAAGTTTGATGCTCACAGTCATGAAATGACATATGGATTGGAAAGGGATATGATGACCTTTAGTTTTAATCATTTTAACATGGTTAGCATACGAGGTATATCGGCCCACCCTCGGCGCATTATTATTGTGTTTTCAAGATGACAGAGAATAAAATATAATACTAATATTTGACAAAACATGTGTTAATGTAGTTGTTGGAAATCGCTCAGAATGCATCTCAGGCCATCTAAGGTCTCAGAGCTGTATAATATAACCCTAAATCTGCATACATTATGTTCAGATTTATTTCCGGGGAAAACGCTTAGAACGCATCTCCGGCGATCTAGGACCCCGGAGTTTCGGGGCATAGGCGGCCCCTGGACCCTCGCCTAAAGTGCTATGATAGTCGACCCCCCCCCCCTTGCAAAATCCTAGCAATGCCCATGCTATTATAGCCAATCTTACATGCAGTACAAATTAATGGATCATAAGGTAAACATTTTACGAAGAAGAACCCTTGTGGTTTTTGGGTGAAAAGGCCAAACTTCAAAGGTCATTTGTGCCCCAGCTGGAGAAATGATTACAAATCTGTACAATACTGCTTGATAACAGGGCCGTAGCCAGAATATCTTTAGGGGTGGTTCACATTTATCCCAAAGGGCACATCAGGGGGTTCATTCATGAGAAAATGAGGAACAGATCTAGAGTGACACATTTTGCAAAAGGGAGTTCACCTGAAACTCGCAAAGGTTATAGACTTGGATATTATTCTTTCCATTTCATTTGCCCCAGACCAAAATGCCACTGGAATGACATATAATTAGATTTTCTGACTATTTTCAGATGAGCTTCTTGAAGCCTTTCAGGTGCATTTTCCTATTCCTAAACCACCGAGTTTTGGTAGCAGTACAAAGGTGAGTGTCTGATGGAGAATATTTCAGAATGGGGAACAGTTGTATTCTGTAACCATGGAAACGTTATGATAGAAAGTGGGTTCACTATAGTGCTTGCATGTACTACCTTGTAGCTGGTGAGAATTTCCGTAAACCTGAGCCATTAGGCACTGGGCTCATAAGCGAGAGGTCAGTGGTTGAAAACCCGGCCGACCAGGGAACCCGGCCGTTCACTACAACAACTTATAAATCCAATAGCAAAAGCTGGATGATAGAATGAAGAAGTCTTGTTTCTGTGATTTGGTGACACATTTATTTGTTTGGTAGATCCAATTACAAGACAGTGTCACCAATATTGAAGTTTAGAATGAACCCTGAATCTTCTTTCCAATGTTATTATAACAGATATAAGAGTTCAAGCTGGTTGTTATTCTGGATGAATCTCAAAATACATTCAATTCTGGTTGTTTTGTTCAGATTAAACTAAAATTACATTGTTGGCGGTTTTCTAGGTGCTGGTATCCGAGCAGGAACCCAGGGAGGAAATTCGTGAAGATGTGCCTATCGCGAGCCCGACCAGAGATGAACCCATGGAGGATATCGTAATTGCAGTGGCAGCTCAGGACACTGAGGTGAGCCCAGCTATGGCGGAGGTGCCTGAGGTTCATCATGCCTATCTCCCCGTGACCTTGACACAGGAGATGTTACGAGCACACACGAAGAGACAAGAGAAACTGTATGTCCAACAGGCATCCCAAGACAACAGCTACTTGTCTGCCTCCCTTAGTCCTACGCTCTTCCAATCTCCACATCGTCACAAGCGATTACTCTCCTCAGAGCCGGATTTGTGTGAGGAGCAGATGTTCAAGGCGCCGAAAGCCCTGCGCACGGGCTCAAGCGGGAAGAGGTCAGCGGGGTTGCTTAATCCATCCTTTCCAATAATGGCGGTGGACAACCAACAGCCTCAGTCCTCGGTAACCGAGGGTAACAGCGGCCAGTACCAGAGTGCAAGCAGTGGCCAGTTGATGGGCTTGAACCTACAAGGCATCCCCGTCATGCAGTGTAATCACAGTACCCTATCCAGTATAGGTATGAGTATGAACACAGCAACTGATCCAGTCCAGTCCCAGCAGATGCTTGGTAATATGCAGTGGCCATGTTACAGCCAATCAGGTCAGTAACAAGAATTGTCCTCTCAGCAATCCAATCACCTATTAAAAGATTTTCTAAACAGTAATTAAAAAAATACAATTACCCCCACCCCCTTCCCAACAGTCAAAGTGACCCGTAACTATATTTGTTTGAACATTGTTCTTCATTTTGTGTCTTTAAAATATGTTATGCAGATTCCTAATTTTCCCAAAATAATGTGTATTTTTCTATTCCGTTCATTTTGAGAAAATCGAAATAAAACTACCTCATAATTCTGTAACTCAACCCAAAACTGCAGACAGCAGTATTATACTGGCTTTTCCACTCTAAAATTTTTCAGGTATCTGAGATTTCTTCCATTAGAATTCTCCTCCCCTCTACTGCTGCATCCAGCTCTTATCTTCCCATGATGAAACAGGATTTCTGTTTTCATACTTTATTAATCTGATTGTTGTTGTTACAGCTTTTCCGTACCTGCCACTGTACACTCCAGTATCCTTGTTCAACACGTACAACAGCCCAGGTAACAGTCACTGTACATACAGTCGATTGAGCTCACCACAGCAGAATCTCATTACAAGCTGTCATAAGACACAGGCCCAGTCCTCTTGTCCATCGACCATTTCTACCATGGTAAGAAGCCATAATCTCTTCTGTTATTGCTTGGCCTCCACCTACAATTAATTACTTGAAAATCTCTGAACTAGGATTCCAGAAACTGCATTGCATGATGGGACTGCTTCCTGTAAACCAAATTTCTGATTGGTCCATTCAAATTCACAAAAATGACTTTTAGTCTGATATTTGCTGTAGAATAATAAAACTTTAGTCCTGGATTCAAGAGCTTGACTGTGTTCTTTCTTCCTTCAATTATGTGTGTACCTGTGATATTAATGCATTATTGATTATGATTAATTTTTCAGCCTAAATACGAGCGTAAGAAGCAGTTTACCCGTAAACAGCACACAGTGCAGTCTGGGATACAGAAGGGTAAAACCTTATCTGATAGTTCGGAGAATTCCTCCTCCCTTGGTGATACCAGCTCCTCGTTACTCTACTTACTGGAGTCGGGCAGCCAAAGTTTGATCTCTGCAAATCAAGAGGTATATTTTTATTCATGTATGGAGCTTGCAATGGTATTAACCAAATTAACATTGTTTGCCAGTGTGGTGGATAAAATGTGTGCTGGATTTAGTGAATTAGAAAACTTTCCGATATAGACGGACAAATATTTGCATGTAAATTTGATTTTTTGTTGAATTTTATTCTTTAAGGTGCATGTTGATTTAATATTTAAATCTTGAATGACATTTATAAGTTATGTTGTATAAAATCAATTACATATGAATGATTAAATATTTAAATGTTATTTGAAGTTGTTTTATAAATACTAGAATTGGTCAAATATAATAATTTTACATTTAATTTATTGGACACTGGTCACAGGGATATCAAAATTCAACCTGTATTTACCATAGAGCTGGTATAATTTTAATATTTCATCTTATTTAGGAGATGAATTCTACTCCCAAAGCGCAGTGTCGGCTACCCGAGATCCCACCATGGCTGGTAGGGGTGAAATGGACTGAAGAGGTGCAGAAGAGGTACTCGATGCCCAAGAGAAATATAGCATGTGTGTTGAAAGAGGATCAAGAGAAGCTTGCAGGCTTCAAGCAGTCGGAAACTTCATGGGAACAGCTTAGTGAAATGCTGGCTCACCTCTCCAAACCTTCTGCAGCCCCGACCATGGTATGTTTGAGTTTCTTTAAAGGTGAACTGAAAAGCTTTCCAATGTTCTGTTAAAATGTCATAAAACAAGAATTTCTATAGTTGTTAAATATGTGGTAATAGTTCTGTGGGTTATTGTTTTATTTTGGGTAGATGACAAGTCAAAACTTAAAATGAGAGCCAGAACTTTTAAAAACATCATCGCTTGCCTCCCGTTGTTTTTGGAACATCATGACGTTATAGCGGTCCCGCTCATTCATCCGACGTAGCATGTCACATTTAAATAAAACTTGGATGAAGGAGACCGCTATAACGTCATAACGTTCTATAAACCAAGAGAGACAAGCGATGCAAGTTTTCAAGACGGATTCATAACAGGATAACTTAAATATTGCAAAATATATTTACCCCCAAAACCCCCAAGATTTGTATAAGCAACATTTTAGATAAAATTAAAAGTTTTGCAGTTCGCCTTTAACCCTCTCCCACCAATGTCCTTGGCAGAAATTTGGCTGATCTCAGATGTTTTCATCAAACACGTGAAAATATAAAAAGTGATAGAATTTATCTAAATATGCTTGAAACATGCAGCCTTTATGGTTTAGGAGTTAAGGGTTTTCCAGAAGTGCTAAGTATTATACCTTCCTTGGATATTGTCAACATAACAGCTGTCTGTTTGTAAGTCTGTCACCATTTTCTTTTAGAAATGATTAAGCCTGTGTTTAGTAATTGTAGATTGACAGAAGTACTTTGTAATAAAATGCTGTCTTTGATTTCAATTATGTTTTATTCACCTAAACTATAATAAGCATTTTGATAAGGAAAGTTTACATGGTACAGAGTGCCATTTCATTATTTTAACCAGAGTATACATGGTATAGAGTGCCAGTCCATTCTTGTTGAATCAGAGGATACGTGGTAAAGAGTACCACTTCATTCTTGTTGAATCAGAGGATACATGGTATAGAGTACCACTTCATTCTTGTTGAATCAGAGGATACGTGGTATAGAGTACCACTTCATTCTTGTTGAATCAGAGGATACGTGGTAAAGAGTACCACTTCATTCTTGTTGAATCAGAGGATACATGGTATAGAGTGCCACTTCATTCTTGTTGAATCAGAGGATACGTGGTAAAGAGTGCCAGTTTATTCTTGTTGAATTAGAGTATACATGGTAGACAGTCTTTTCTGTTGAACCAGAGTATATATGATAGACAGTGCCAGTTCATTCTTGTTGAATCTGCGGATACATGGTAGAGAGTGCTAGTTCTTTCTTCTTGAATCAGAGTATACATGGTAAAGAATGCCAGTTCAGTCTTGTTGAATCAAGAGTATACATGATAGATGGTGCCACTTCATTCTTGTTGAACCAGAGTATACACGGTAGTGCCAGTTCGTTCTTATTGAATCAGAGTACACATGGTAGACAGTGCCAGTTCTTCCTTGTTAGAGTACACATGGTAGACTGCCAGTTCTTTCTTGTTGAATCAGAGTACACACATGGTAGACTGCCAGTTCTTTCTTGTTGAATCAGAGTATACATGGTAGATAGTGCCAGTTCGTTCTTGTTCAATCAGCGTACACATGGTAGACAGCGCCAGTTCTTTCTTGTTGAATCAGAGTATACATGGTAGATAGTGCCAGTTGGTTCTTGTTGAATCAGAGTACACACATGGTAGACAGCGCCAGTTCTTTCTTGTTGAATCAGAGTATACATGGTAGATAGTGCCAGTTGGTTCTTGTTGAATCAGAGTACACACATGGTAGACAGTGCCAGTTCTTTCTTGTTGAATCAGAGTATACATGGTAGATAGTGCGAGTTCTTTTTTGTTGAATCAGAGTATACATGGTAGACGGTGCCAGTTCTTTCTTGTTGAATCAGAGTATACATGGCAGAGAATGCCAGTTCTTTCTTGTTGAATCAGAGTATACATGGCAGAGAGTGCCAGTTCATTCTTGTTGAATCAGAGTATACACGGTAGACAGTGCCAGTACATTCTTGTTGAATCAGAGTATACATGATAGACAGTGCCAGTTCTTCTTTGTTGAATCAGAGTATACATAATAGACGGTGCCAGTTCTTTCTTGTGGAATCAGAGTATATATGGTAGAGAGTGCCAGTACATTCTTGTTGAACCTGAGGATATATGGAAGAGTGCCAGTTCATTCTCGTTGAAGCTGAGGATACATGGCAGAGAATGCCAGTTCATTCTTGTTGAATCAGAGTATACATGGTAGTCAGTGCCAGTTCAATCTTGTTGAATCGCTGACACTACAACAATGAATAATAATAATAATAATAATCAACTGTGGGTTTTTCTTCTCTCCATCAGGACGAAGAGGCAGATCAGTCACTTTTCTTCGAAGATTATGAGATGGAGTTGGCAGAGATTTTGGATGATGGTGTGGCCTCCATTGGTAGCAGGAACTCCAAGGAAAGCTGTGACAATGACCACGATCATGGGATCAGTTCATTTGAGCTGCCAGCACGACCGAAATCATCCAGCAAGAAACATGGTAAGAAACACAAGAAGGAAGATGAGAAGAAATCACAAAAAACTGTAGAAGAAGAACATCTGGAGAATATGGAGACGCAGAAGGAAGAAAATTACAATAGTAAGCCAGAAGATGCATCTGCTGGAAGTCTGGGAAAATGTAGCGACAATGCCGAGCTGGAATCCAACTCCTCCAAAGAGTCTAGCAATCTGACGCCTAGTGACCAGCGTAGCAGTGAAGAAGCATCCAGCTCTCTGAAAGAGTCTGACACAGCATCCAAGGAGGAGTCTGACAGTTCCTCACATGAACAGAAGGAATCGCCCGAATCCGAAATTAATGACTTTCAACCTGTGGACGCCCCGGATTTCTTCGATCGGATTTTTGTCTCACTCAAGGTGAAGTTTCCACAGCTGTTTGGCCCATGTAAGCTGAACAAGGTATCCAGCTGGATTCTTGAGTCAAAATTCAGCAAGAATGTCGAGATGATGTATCAGCTTCAAAAAAGGCCATTGGCTGAGGTACTTCACAGGGACAAGAAAATGCTGGATGAAATGGCGCAACCCACCGACGTCAAGTTACAGTTCAACCAGCTTCGAGCACAAATTATGGAAGACATTAATGTGTCATTCAATCACCTCCAAGACAGTGACAGGGTCAAAAGGTCATCTGTTACAGATGCAGAAAACTTGGCAGATACTAATACTGGTATGGGTGTACTGTCACAAGATACCATGATGAAATCTACTGGAGACTTAACAGATGCCGTTAGCAATGGCGACTTGAAAACTATGTCTGAGCCAGATACTGTAACAGCACAGTGTAGAGAATCAGGTGAGGAAGAAAAGGAGCAAACCTGTAATTCAATGGATGTGGAGACATCAACCAGGGAGATGGTTATGGGATCAAAGGAAATTGCAGTACAAATGTTAGGGATAGAGCCATCCCAGGAAATGGACACGGAAATGATTGTGGGTGAATCTGAGAAATGCCCAGGAGATATGTGGAAGGACATGAAGTTTTCACAGCTATTTTTACCCTTTCCATGGGAAGACAAGCAAAGCTGTTTATAAAATAAATGCTTATAGTATGTTTGTTATCTGTACAATCCCTCATCCTCAGTTAGGTGTTACTCCACGGGTCCTCCTGCAACTGTCATATTATTGTCATAAGGTTTGGGCAACATAGATAGACGATAATCTAACAGCAAGTTTCAATGCAGTGGGCAGCCCCAGGTTTCACTTCCAAGAAGTGACCATTAAGTCACACAGATTTCAGGCCCTCAAAATCTGACCACATACCCAAAGTTAGTATCAGTTTTCTGATTGATCAGGCTTAAAAACACAGAAAGGGCATGATGATGTGTGAGGGCATAGCATGTTTTGATGGAGTAACATGTTGTGATAGCATAACGTGTTGTGAGAGTGTAACTTGTGAGGGCGTAACGTGTTGAGGGCATAATGTGTTGTGAGGGCATAATGTGTTGTGAGGGCGTAACATGTTGTGAGGGTGTGTGAGGGCGTAACATATTGTGAGGGCGTAACATTTTGTGAGGGCGTAATGTGGAGTCCGGGATCAATCTCATCCAGGGAAGTGGACCACAACCAGGTCATGTGCAAAATATTTGAACTAATTGCTACGCATAATTGCTGTTGAAGTGCTGCGGGGTATGAGTTTGAAGATGATCAGCAAATTGTGAGGGAAGTTATAGAGTTTAACACAGGTTGAATGATCAGAGCCTGCTGTCGACGATATGACAAGCAGTCTAAGCATAAGGACTAATTTGTCTGGTGTGGTGACATATGTTCTCTATTCGATTGTTGATCAAGGTGTGTCAACGTTATACAGCTATGTCCATTACAGCAGAAGGGCAATCCTTGCAAGGTTATACACTGGAGAGCAAATCTGAGAAATGGCCTTGGGCAAAATCATAATCGGGATCCAGCCACAAGTGGGAAATCCAAGACAGAATACGAGCTGTGACAATTCCGTCCTGCAAGCCATCATTGTAGAGCTAATCTGATGTACTGAATCAGAGGACATACAGACAAAGTGTACCATGATGGATCTTGTATGGACAAAGTGTACCATGATGGATCTTGTATAGACAAAGTGTACCATGTTGAATCTTGTGTAAGTGTACCAGAACAGATCTTGTATGGACAAGGTGTGCCATGATGGATCTTGTACACGTAAAGTGTGCCAGGGTGGATTTTGTGTAGACAAAGTGACCCAGAGTGCATCTCGTACAGACAATATGTATGTGAAATTTATACGGATTTTATAAAGTGTGTCGGAGTGGATCTTGAATGGACAAAGTGAGCCAAGCTTGGTGGATCTTGTATGGACAAAGTGTGCTAGGATAGATCGTTTACAGACAAAGATTTGTTTCTCACAATTTAATTGCTTTGTGGTCTTTAATATTGATTGTTAGATAGAAAGTTTTCCCATATATGAGGTATAGACTTATAATTGCGAGAAACCTTAACTGAATGGAGAGAAAAATTTGCAAATTTTGATTCCTTTCTATTCATACGAAAGAATAAAGCAAATGGCATACCGGTATATATTGTAGATGCAGCTCAATTGTGATTTAGTCGTGTTCTAAATTCACTATCAACAACAACAGTGTACAATATACTGATCAGTGTTATTTGTGTCATCTTTATACTCAGCCTTAGACCATCAGTGTTGAAGCTTTGTTCTCCTCGGCCTTGCTAGTATAATACTAACAGCTGATAGACATGGTAGTGTTAATTGTCTCATTGCTATTACAATGTCTGGTCATTCTTGAATGCACATTCTATATAATCATAAATACAAATTGTGAACAGGTCTCTTCAATTGGCATTCTAGAAGACCATGCATATTTATGGCTACCATGTTTGGTGTTGTACATTTAACGGACACTATATAGACACTGATGACTACACCTAGTTAATAATCAGTGTTAATATAGACACTGATATAATGACCACACATATAATAGTTATAGTGCTGTACTGGCTGGGCTGATCAGTGTCCAGGATAATAGGAACTGTGAGCACTCGTGTTCCGGCACATGTTTGCACCGACAAAATGTTGAAAATGGCGTTATAATCTACATGTATTCATTCATTCACATAGTTAATAGTCAGTATTAATGTACACACTGATATAGTGACCACACATAGTTAATAATATACACTGATATTGTGACCACACCAAGATAACACTCAAACTTTGATATTTACCCAACAAAAAAAAGTAATGTACCGGTAAGTAGCGAGACTAAATTATTTATCCCATATAAGTTCAGATTCATCCCATGCTCATATATTGACTATAATTATGTAGCTACATATATATTATATAACTACATATATAATGATAGGCATACATGTGTAAGAGGTTACATGTATGTAGATTGTCCCCCTCCACAATATGATACTCTGGAACATTGCTGTCTAGTGATGCTCCACATGTTTGCTCTTGATACTTCACAAATGTATATATACATCACAACATAACAAGTTTGTTACTGGTAGTCCACGTGTGGGTTAGTGATTCTACACAAATATGTAAGTGATGCCGGGTGTGGTACTAGTTAGTGATACTAGTCTGCTGCTATTTTTGTGATGTTGTCCACAATGTGCAATGTAATATTTTTTTTTACCCTCTGCCATTTATCCGGTTCATTGATCTAAAGTCTTTCAAGTTCAAGAGGATGTCGAAATTGGGGATCCTGTGTTGGCGTAAAATAATGTGATATCATTAGAATGTTTAAATCATGGGAATAGGGCCTACATGTTAGTTTATGCGTATACAGAAAATACCACAGATTTTGCAGCCGACAGAATTTAATAGGCCCTTTTAATTACATGTATGTGTTAATTTTGCAGCTCCGTCATGATAGTACTGAAAGGCGCTTGTTGCTTGCTCAATGTGTAATCTTGAACGAAGTCATTCCACATCAGCCTATTACCATAGTTCAACTGAAATTTTTGATCCATATCCAAATCACAAAATGATAAAGTCATGGCAATATATTTGAACTGACAATATGCAGTAGTAAGGGTACATGAATTCAAGTCTGCTATTTGTTAAGCATATTTAACGATTTTGCCTCTCCTTTGGCATTCAAGACAGAAGTATATGTATGTCGCTGTCCTGTGTTAGTCTTCATAATAATAAATTATCTTGACATCAAGTGGGTTTTTATCGAGCCCGTAGCTTTAGCTGCGGAAAGCTCGATATAGGTGCCACAATGATGTCCGTCTATCTATCTGTCTGTCTGTCTGTCTATCTGCAGGACCAAGTAAATGTTTTTTGGACTTAGAAAATTCCTGTCCACAGCTTCTCGGCCTCACCTATGTCTCATAAACTAAGGCCAGCCCGACCCCCCGAACTCTCATCTATTCCAAATGCTTACATCTGACTACACTTATGGAACCCATCCACTACCCTCGGGGAGCATGTCCCCACCCCTGGGACTCCAGGACCAAGTAAATGTTAAAGTTTTGGACTTAGAAAATTCCTGTCCACAGCTTCTCTGCCTCACCTATGCCTCCTAAACTAAGGCCACCCCAACCCCCCAAACTCTCATCTATGCCAAATGCTTACATCTGGCTCCACTTATTGAACCCATCCACTACCCTCGGGGAGCATGTCCCCATCCCTGGGGCATGGAGCCCCACCCCAATCCCCATATCTCCTAAAGTAAGCTTTGCCCGACCCCATACCCTCATACAGTTTGGGAGCTCAGATCATCTTATTCACTTATTCAACCCATCCACTAACCCCGGGAGCATGTCCCCACCCCTGGAGCACCGCGACCCACCCTATATCTTCCAAACTAAGCATCGCCCGACCCCATACCATCATATTTTCCCACAGCTTACATGATCCTACACTTATTCAACCCATGCGCTACCCATGAAAGCATGTCCCCACCCTCGGGGCACTGTGCCCCACCATCCATAAACTAAGCTTCGCCCGATCCCATATCCTCATATTTTCCTGAAGCTTACATCATGTTATACTTATCCAATGCATTGCTCAACTCCATACCCTCATATTTCAATTTCTAATTTTATATCTCTTATATGTGATACTAACCTGTTATTAGGCATGAGATGCAGTGTACATTGTATATACAGGCATACATACCAAATCAACTACACTATATTCCTTCATAGTATTTACTAATAGTTTGGTGACATTATTTTATTTCAGAAGTACAATATCAAAATAACTGGCGGGGGAATCCCGCAGTACCGAATCCTGTTAGTTTTTAATTTCGTGTCACCTTAAATGAAGGACACCATTTCATTAAAATTTGCTATCAAATTCTGGTTGACCCTAAAGCTTTTGCACAACCATATCCGTGTCCACACATTTAACTTTTATATTAATTAAAACTGAGTTTGAATCAGTTTGTGATGTCTCAGTCTTTACCAGTGCACATTATTATGGAACATTACAGTATGATTGGACACAGTTGTCATTGTATTCTTTTATTTGCATACAAATGTGAGGGTTTACCACAGTGCTGGTGTCCCATTGCATACTGGAAATGATAGCTTTACTCCAACTATTAGCTTTGTTTGTTCACATATCATCACACAAAGTTACACCAAGGACATGCTCCAAATTGCACACCTATTGTTCCTAACTATACATGTGCATGTATTCATCAGATCTGTGCAATGGGATGTGTATTACTTTCGAAAAAAAAATGTAATCTTTATTTGAAGTTTTATAATATAGTTCCTCCTTCAATCCAACCTCAACATCACTGATATAGAAATCAGATTTCTTAATAAATGTGATGTGCAACCTCAAATGATGTGCCACCCTGAACGGCTCGATCTATTTTCGAAGCTGCATGTTTAGTTATAAAAATGAAACCGTCAGTATTCGTAGATTTAATGGTATGGTGAGAGTAAATATCACTTTGACATGTCAGAGCCTCTCTGCCTCAATGATGAACCTGTATTAAATTTCCGATCAGTTTAATGTTCTATGAAGTTAATATATATCTATAGTACAAAATTGTTTCCCGGGCAACAATCATGACAATGAATTTGAAGAGGTCGAGTTAACCTTGCTGCCCCAAAACAAACTTGCTGGCATGTCCTGTCTGTTCTGAGGTTAACATCTGAGAATGGCTGGCACTGTTACACATTACATCATTGGTGGCTTTGGGGCAGCAAGATTTACTTGGGTTGGAGGAATTCCCAGTCTTCTACTAATTAATTATATGATATGATTGCCTCCCATGTGCATTTGCCACCGTTTCGGAAAGATGATAAAAAGGGGTGTCTCTGTTACATCAAACTGTTTTTGAGTTATTGCAGATTTACTGGTGTAGACTAAAATTGGAAGACCCACAAAAGCACCATATCAATCTTCCTAATCTTGACAAATGTTAACATGTGTGATCTTGACAATTGTTGATTATTTGTTATCTAGACAAATGTTGAATGTGTTATCTTGACAAATGTTGAATATGTCATCTTGACAAATGTTAAATGTGTCATCTTGACAAATGTTGAATGTGTCATCTTGACAAATGGTGAATGTGTCATCTTGACAAATGGTGAATGTGTCATCTTGACAAATGTTGAATGTGTCATCTTGACAAATGTTGAATGTGTCATCTTGACAAATGTTGAATGTGTCATCTTGACAAATGTTGAATGTGTCATCTTGACAAATGTTGAGTAAGCAGCTTATGTTTTATCTTGACAAATGTTGAGTAAGTTATCTTGAAAAATGTTGATTAGTTATATTGACAAAGGTTGAATATGTGTTATCTTGACAACTGTTGTATATTATCTTGACATGTTGAATATGTGCTATCATGACAAATGTTGAATGTGTTATCTAGTCTAACGTTGAATGTGTTATCTTGTCAGATGTTGACTTTGTTATTTTTGACAGATGTTGAACATGTGTTGTCTTTACAAATGTTGAATATGTGTTATCTAGTCAAACGTTGAATGCGTTATCTTGTCAAATGTTGAATATGTGGTGTTAATATATATATATTATACATATTTCGGTAATATATAATTCAGTGTTGATTGTGGCATAAAAGTTGTCAGTATTAAATCTGTTAATAAACATGTATTCTCATCATGACTTAAATGTCCTGAAGCATTTATTGTACCGGGTAATAAATGTTATCATTATCAGAAATGTTTTTTCCCGTTTTGTTTGGTTAATAATATCTCTGCAGTCCCTGAACCCTTCTCAATAGGATTGTCGATCATAACCCTGATACGTACACGTAAAAGTGTTCATTTTGTACACATTGATAGGACGATAACACGATATCATGAATTATGTATCATGTGTCTCCGTGTGATAAATCCTGTTTGAGGTGATTGTCACCAAACTTCAGCTCCACCACAATGTTGAGTTCAAAAGCCCTTGCTGTTTTGCAGTCAAAATGTCACAAATCAAGGTCATTGAGCAGTGATCACCCTTGGATAATTATGGTTACATGTTGAAAGGTCATAGCACTTTGACTTGGCTCTAAACCAAACCTAGCCAAGATAGCTGCTGGATCCATGATATATCTTAAAGGTTTCTGAAAACAGCTCAAAAAGTAGTGTTGTCATTATTTCAGTGTGTTTTAAGAAAGAGAAATAGATATGTAGGAAGATGCTATGGATAAAAACGTTTCAAAATATGTACAAATTCCTAGTGATCTGGATGAAAATCTAACAGATATACATGCAGGCCCCTTGGATTATTGAAGCAGATTGCAAAATCTGACAGCAAATTAAGTTTCTTTTTGCAAAGAAGGTGCAAAACATACATGTACCCCTGAAGTTAAAATTAACTTTTCATATTAGTTTCTCTCACCAATGATGAAATCAAAAACAACTACTGATAGCAAGACGAAATACTTTGCAGTTCACCTTCAAATACTGCTGCTGTAGACTGTCACTTCCAGGGTAATATGGATGTTCCGAGCTTGAACTCCCTAGCCGTGAAAGGCCTGAAAAAATCATTACCCAAGTGACTTTGTGTTAAGGTAATGCAATGGACAATGTTTTAATCAGTATCGCAAAAATCTGAAAATAGATACCTGTATATAGCTCCTGGAGTGGGGCCTTTCTGCGCAATGTAGGGGGCCTACAATCAAGGCCCCAGTGCCAAACCACTTACCAAATGCTAGTTGTTGGGCATTGTCGATGAGGCCACAGCTATGCCCTACGCCATACTCCGGCAAATGCTGTGGCATATAAAGAGCCCAGTTCAAGTATGTGCTGGCTGTTTTTAGGTGGCCAATCACAGCGGCTGTATTATCTAGTCCTTGTGCAGCCGACACACTTGGCTACTCGAACTGCGCGCACCTGTGCATTTTCCACGAAAAATGGAGGAAAAGCTGATGCGGACTATCTGTGACCGGTTCAATGTTCAGTTTACTGAATCACCAGAAACTAGCTGTAGCTTCCATCTGGAGAAAGAAAGATGTTCGCTTACGATATTTAATTTTGGAAATAGGCTTATGGATCAAGCAAGTGATTGATAAAATATACTTTATTGGAAAGCTTAGGAACACGCCAAAATTGTGGAGGAATTTGTTAAATGTGAAAAATCTGTAAAAACAGGAAATCCACATTTCCAATTTTCAATGAGACGTGCAAATAGATGCATCGATGAAAAATAACGAAAACAAATGTTAGAGGGAAAAAAGAAAACATTAAGTTCTACCGAGTTCTCGGATCACTGGATTCAAGAGTCCAGCATGCTAACCGTTACACCACGGAACATGTTGAACTTCACAGGACAGAACGAGCAGATATATATATCCCGCTCATGAATATTTATCACATACTACGCTTGCTTCCAGTATAAGCCAGAGGCATTGTGGTGGCAGGTCTCTGGTGGAGCGAGAATGGTTGTTGGGGGGAAAATATCGGACAGGCTATATTTGCCAACACCACCACAAACAATGAAACAAGTTGATTCAATGTCATTTTACCTTGCATAAAAGGTCAGAGCATAAGTTAACCTTTGTAACACGATTTCTTCCAAATTGGGGAGATCTAAAGCCCTGTACCAAATTATGTTTCACACATGTATAAATTTAGGGAAATGCGCTTCTTTGTGTTTCAGACGAGTTTTCATTAAACTCGCATTAGCAAACAAAAGGCATCGCCTGTACTGCATTGCTAATGTACACAAACGATTCTTTGCTTACCTCCTTGTAACATCACATGGACAATGACTGCTTCGCACGTGTTGTGGTTAAAGAGTTCCAATTTGGGATAGTCTCCTAGCCGTTATCTGCCTATATTCCCATTGAAGATGCTGCAGTCTCGTGAAGTACATGTAGGTCAGATAAGCTTTACTTACAACCTTTTTTCTGCTTCACTCAGTCTCGGGCAAAAATATTTTTAACTCGTGGCAGCGAAAATATTTGTTGCCAAAATATTGATTGAGCTATAATGATATGTAATATGAAATATGAAAATATTGAGTATGCATATCATGATTTTCTGTCAAAGCAATTAAGCCCTTGGCTTGGGAGACCTTTATGTCCTTGGAGAGTGAGCATGCTCTTGTCCGATTTGGAGCATGCTCTGGGAGAGGTGACATTTGGGTACAAATGTGCAAGAGATAGTGGGTCGACATTTAAAATACTTTAAATGTATACTCGAACCCAGAAAAAATGGTCATGGTCAGTCAAATGTTTCAAGTCTTCTGGTCCGGCCACGATGTGAATTTGGAAAGCTGCCATCACTATTAATTGTTCAAGATATATTGTGTTAATAAGAATGATGGACGACAACAATACCCCTTTGGACCAAGGGGTTAAAGCACACATTGGCAAGTATAGTACTGAGCCATGAAAATGAAAATATGACTGGAGAAAGCTGTTGCAGTGCTCGTGACGATGATCAGACTCGGAAAAGGAGGTGGGGGGAATATGACTAGGGGGAGTGCCATAACAGTGCTTGTGACAATCACTGATTCATGGGAGTATGACTAGCGAGCCGTTACAGTGCTTATGATGATAATCGCAGATCGAGGTGAATACGACCATGGAAAACCATTTCAGTGCTCGATTGTATCACGATCACAGACCCAGGGAATCCATCGACCGGGGAAAGCTGTTAGTGGTTGTGATGTTCATGCATCCTCCTGAGGACGAGTAACCCAATGAGATGTTCAATCATAGTAAGATAACAATCCAGGCCATACCCACCATTGGCAACAAGCGAACTATGGGCCAGTTGGAATACAATATATATATATATATATATATCACCTGTGTGTAAGGATCCTTGGGAAATCTGATCCTACAACATTTTGCTGAGAAGCAACAGGAACTTGATAATGTGATGTCTAGCACTGTAATATCACTTGTCTTTAATTATTGCACCATGTAAGCGTCCTGTCTGTGTCTTGTGCGCTGTCCTCAGTGTTTTATAGGGTGGATGGAGGGTGTCTGGTTCCTGCTACTTCAAAGAAGAAATCTTTGAAGCAGCAAGAACACAACTGGGCTGAGTGGTGCTTAGTGGTTCGTCGTGATATAGCTGAAATATTGTTGAAAGCGACGTTAAATTCTATTCACTCACTCTGATCCTACAAACAGCTAGAATGAATCATGAGAATAACACAATATTCAGTATTTCCAATCCACATTTATTTCTTACTGTAAGTAACAATATGTTTAACCTAGATGACAATGAAAAAACTAAATGAACAAGGAAACAATCGAGTCTCTGTCATTATGCAATACAATGTACCCACTTTTTAATAATGTTTCCTCGGCAGACCAGGCACTCAATCTTCTGCACGAAAGGTGATGACCCTACATTAATGGGGCGAAATACAGCTTAAACTGATCTTGTAATTTAATCAATCAATTGAAGCTTACATGAACATCTGTCAAGGGTCATATAACCAACAGTCCAGAACCGCTCACAATATTTCAATCTACGTTTCATAGCAACAAGACTGTCAGTCATTCTAAAGTATATGTTTAAGTTGTACATCCATTCAAATACTGATAATAAGGGTAACTTGAATAATTTGACAGTAATTTCCTTTGGCGCAAGGCGTCTCAGAGTTTCTTAATCAATGTTAATTAATGTGATCAAATTAAACCAAGTTTGTCCTCTAATCTTAGAAGAAATTCTAAATCTGTTCATACAACATATGTTCCATGAAGCATATCTTTAATTATCAATTAACCAACTGAAATCATTGGCTACTTAACCATATGTCCCTGAAACTATTGGAAACAAAACTCCCCAAGCGACATTCAGTTATCAATATCAGTATACACAATATTAGCTGTGCAATACAATAAAAGACCATTGTAAATTGCATTTTGTTGCAGAGAAAATGATATAAAGCATTAGATTTTAGTCTGTATGATTATCACTGGCATGTATGTAGCACAAAGAGTGAAATCATCAGACATTATTTGCCTACTAATGGGATAGCAAACCAAAGAATCTTTGTAATGCAATTATCACCACTACAGACCTCTCAACTTTTAATTTTGTCAAGGCGTGAGATTTGAGTATATCCACCCAGGAGATGTTAGCCCCTATTAAAAATCTGAGAAATTCTAGGCATCATTTCATAGAATTTTTCTTCATATACATGTACATCTAACAGCTATTAAAATTTCACCCTTTATGGATGAGTGTATAAATGAATACTTTCAAACCAAGTGCAGGAATTTTTCCAAAATTACAGACTCCTTTTTCTGCAAACTGCAGCAATTTTGAATAATTGTTGGTTATTTTAGGAATAATTTTGTGAAAATGCCCAGATGCATCAGATTTCGATATAGAAATATCAAAATTATCAAAATAGACACAAGGATAGAAAGGACAGCAATTTCGATTTTCCAACAGAATAGTTTCCTTTCTCAATATAAATTAAACCAAGTTCAAGGAATACATTTGCTACAGTTCACAGTTCACTTTGCTACAATGAGGGTTAATCACAAAGGTCAACAAGAGCCCAAGGGGCTTCAATATACGCCCGTATATCTGGAATTACATCGGTCCAAATTTCAAGGTTGTTTAATGGCCTTGATTCCAATTGGTAGCTAGCAATCCAGAGAAAGGTCTACAATTTTGTGCTTCTGAGAATGTAACATACTAGTATATCACATCTTATATTGAATGATAATAATGATAAACTAAAATGAGCTTAGCTCTTGGTAACTAGTTGACCTTGGAGCAAAGAGCCGAGAGCTCAGATATCCCGCACTGAAATCGACAATAATCAAACACAAGAAAATAGTTTTCCTGCAAATGGATTTCTGTCAGACGAGAACATTTTTCACGAAGGAAGAAGAAAGTGATGAAGTAAACCTTTGTTTTTGAGTTAATATTAGAACAGGTATGAAGGGCATAAAGGACCCCTCTCCCCGTTAAATTAGTAAATGTATGGTTTTTATTTCACAAAAGTTTAACTAAATGTAGCTGTTTCAAACACGGCAGGCAACTCCACAGGACAAATGCCATATACATATAGGGGAGAACTCTGAATATTCCAACCTAGCACATATAGTCAGCTAAACTTGATTCAGTTTTGGCTGACTGTGACCTTTGACAAATTGATGTATGGCTCCTCTTTGCCATGCGAGTAAGGTATATGGTACTCAAAGTTTGGTACCAATCCATACCTTGAAACTAGAGATATCACATGGACAACAAATGTTAACGGATGAATGGACAGAACTCAACATCGCATTACATGACCTCGTCTTCGACAGGCATATGAAAATGTGACTTTTAATGATTTCCTGATTTTGAGATCAGTGACCTTGACCTTTGACCTTGACCTACATTTTGATACACGACACATCGTCTTCCCTCAATGTATCAATGGACACACAAAAATCTGGATTTTTATGAATTTCATGATTTTGGGGGTCACAGTGACCTCGACATTCGTCCTTGACCTACATTTTGGTACATGACACATCATGTCCCCCTAATGTCTCTACTGACACAAAAAAAGTAATTTTCAAAGATTTCTTGATTCTGGAGTCAGTGACCTTGACTATTGACCTTGACCTAAATTTTGGTACATGACAAACGGTCTCCCCGTAATTTCTCAATGGACACAAAAAATCATGATTTTTAACAATTTCACTATTTGGGGTCACAGTGACCTTGACCTTTTTCACCTTGACCTATTTTTTGGTATGTGACACATCGTGTCTCCCTAATGTATCTACTGACACAAACAAATGTTATTTTTAATAATTTCCTGATTTTGGGGTCACAGTGACCTTTGACCTTTGACCTTGGCCTAATTTTTGGTATGCGACACTTCATTTCCCCCTATTGAATCCACTCACCAAAAAATTGTAATTTTTAATGATTTCCTGATTTTTCGGTCACACTGACCTTTGACCTAGATTCTGGGGTCACAGTGATCTTGATTATTGACCTGGATCTAAATTTTGGTACATAACAAAACGGCTCTCCGTAATTTCTCAATGGGCTAAAAAAATCATGATTTTTAACAATTTCACGATTTTGGGGTCACAGTGACCTTGACCTACATTTTGATATGTGACACATCGTGTCCCAATAATATATCTACGGACACAAAGAAATGTTATTTTTGAAAATTTCCTGATTTTGGGGTCACAGTGACCTTTGACCTTCGACCTTGACCTACATTTTGGTATGCGACACTTCCTTTCCCCCTATTTGAATCCACTTACAAAAAATTAGAAAGTTTTCAGTCACACTGACCTTTGACCTCTGACCTTGACCTACATTTAGTATGCAACACATCGTTCCCCCCTAGGGCATCCACTCACCAAATATTAGAACTGTAGATAGAAAACTGTCAACGATCAATGATTTCCTGATTTTAGGCAACAGTGACCTTTGACCTCGACCTCAATTTTGGTACGCGACACATCGTCTTCACCTAGCGTATCCACTCACAAAAAATTGCAACTGTGGATAGAAAACGTTCACAGATATAGACCGGACACGAACACTTCAGTGATTTCCGTTTTTTTAGGCCAGTGAGCTTTGACCTCTGACCTCGACCTTCATTTTGGTATGCGACACATCGTCTCCCCGTAGGTATAACTCACCAAAAATTGGAACTGTAGATAGGAAACTGTCCCATATATAGACCGGACACGAGAACCGGATAGATGGACGGAAACCGCCATCACATAATACGTCCGCCTTTTGGCGGGCGTATAAAAAACGAGGCAGAAGAAGACTTGATCTTGGAAGGCTTTACAATAATATGCAGCCCTGAACAAATATATAGAACCTTAAATGAAAGAGCCACCAAAATGAGCAAACTGGTTATATCTCCTGTGATGACAATGAGGTGAACGGACAACTAAACAATGAGTTCCAGTATTCAACCTTTCACATGTCTATCTCACACTGCTCTCATTGTCTGTACGCAATGTCTGTCTATCCTTGTTGAGCATATTGATGCTTCAAATTTAAAAGAAGTAATATAATTAAGCAAAACCCACATTTTTGCTAGTAGCAAGCAGGCACAACATGACATCATGCACTGTGCCTGCCGGGCAAAATAATGCTGATAATGTTTCATCGTCGTAACACTGTGACATCATGATGTTGCTATGGTGACACACGATGTTCAAAAAATTTGATGATGCCACTGGTTATCAGAGTTCATCATTATGGCCATGAGCAAGTAATATCTTACTCTTCTATATTGTAAGATGATGAATCAACTGCTTTCCCTGAAACTAGCTAGTGAGTCAGACCGGACAGCTCCATTCTTAAATTTATGACACTTGACTTACTACAAACAGCAGAAAGCAGGTGCGAGTTAGATGTGTGACAGAATTTAGACAATATACTAATGAGCATACTAGCTCAGAATGAATCACATAAATGGCTCCTATGAATTCTTTATATACCATTTCTCAGCAATAAATTAAAGCATTTTTTACAATGAACCTAATTTTCTGACCCTTAATTTTAAATTTACATGTCTTTTGTTGACAAAATAATGGATATGGTAATATACAACACATTACAATAACAACAACAACAACTGTTTACCATAATGAGAAGGAAGCAGCAGAAATGCAAACACATGACTTACTAGTAAACAATTCTGTACATGTATGTATTCTTTACTCCAATATAAGTAAATATACATTTACAATTACAGGTGTTATATATCTGTGTGTGGTTGTGTGTAGGCCTATATGTACATCCAGAAGTATATGCATCAATACATACATGTCTTCAACTAACACATGGTAATATTGCAGTTACACACATACATTTATCACATTTTCTACTCTATATTTTGTTTATATCTCTAGGTTCATGAACCAATCAGTATACAGCTTACTATTACATATATACATGAACCAATCAGTAGTCGGCTAGCATGTACATAAACCAATCAGTGTTCAGCTTACTATTACATCATTCCACTTACCATTATACATAAACCAACCAGCTTACACATAAACTGACCAATCAGTGCTCAGGTTACCCTTACATGTAAACAAGCTAATCATTGTTCAGCTTACCATTACACATATACCACCCATCATTTAGCTTATCATTACAAATAAACCAATCAGTGTTCAGCTTACTTTTACGAATTAACCAATCAGGTTTCAACTTACAATTACAAGTAAACCAATCAACGTTCAACCAGCATTCAGCTTTACCATTACACATAAACCAATCGATGTTCAGCTTCTCATTACATCTACACAAATCAATCGGCGTCCAGCTTACAGTTACAGATAAACCAATCAGTGTTCAGCTTACCATTACAAATAAACCAATCAATCTTCAGCTTATTTTTACATGTACATAAACCAGTCTGCATTTAGCTTAACATTACACATAAACCAATCAGTGTTCAGCTTTACCATTGCACATCAATCAATCATTGTTCAGCTTACTATTAATGTACACAAACCAATCAGTGTTTATCAAATGCCACATAACTGGTAGCCTGCTCCAATCAGCAGCAGTTGACTACATCAGGTGTACCTGGCAACGATCTCTTCCCTAGTTCCATGATCTCAAACAAGCCAGTTTACATTTCAAATGCATGGGGGACACGTGACAGGTCCGCACTTAACATGGAACCACATAATGTTCATTAAATTTTTCTGTGCTTAAGAATCAATCAGACAGAGAATTTTATCAATAGTGACGTCATTTGTGCTTGTCTCAGGACAGGTGATAAAGTAGTACAGTACTGCTGGTCAGGTGTGCTTGTCTCAGGACAGGTGATAAAGTAGTACAGTACTGCTGGTCAGGTGTGCTTGTCTCAGGACAGGTGATAAAGTAGTACAGTACTGCTGGTCAGGTGTGCTTGTCTCAGGACAGGTGATAAAGTAGTACAGTACTGCTGGTCAGGTGTGCTTGTCTCAGGACAGGTGATAAAGTAGTACAGTACTGCTGGTCAGGTGTGCTTAGGTTGATCTCTTTGCAAAAGGTTTATCCTTTTGTCTATGTTTTATTGTCTGTCAGTCAATATTACACATTCCACCAAGCTTAGTACATTAGATATCAAAACAGTTAGTCACCTGATTTTCTTCTTGGTTCAGCTAACAAAGCCAGTTTACACCAATAGGGGCACACCCACTTTTCAGTGTGGTAAATCAATATTAAGCAGGATATAGAGCCCGAATTAGAGATCACAATGGAAATTTATGAAAATTCATGAAAGTATGGCAGAGTTAGGTCCCTGTACTCTGAAATATGATGCCTAATCGATGAGAACTGTTTTTTTTTTCAATTTCTTCTCTAATTTGAGTACAACTTCAAATGTTGTATCCAGGAGGTAATCTAAAGTCATGACTGAATTGCCGAGGGTGAGATATTTGGTGTAACAGTGTAAGGTACTACAGGGTTCGCACAGCTGGGAAAGATCAAAATTCCAGGACATTTCCAGGACATTTCCAGGACAAAATTGCTGTTTTCCAGGACAAAGTGTCTCCAGTTATTTTCAGTCAAATGTATTTTCTCTCAATGCAATGTATAGAGGTTATCTACCCTTGATTATCTCCCCTGTTGTCACCAGGAAGTATGAAATACACGTGGAATATGGCTCCGTTTTCGGCTTGAAATATTTGTCACTAAAACGAACAACTCATTCAGAGATAGAGATTCTAATCTGAAGGACAACGGATGGGTAAATAATCATACAAATTAAATCTTACAACGATATTATGCCTGAATCGGCCGTGGAAGAGTCAAAGAAAGATGTGATAGTCCGATTAATCCGCATATTTTATCGCTCACGCTGATAGCAGGATTCATGCTTTGCACCTTTCGCGTGACTCAGATTAATGATCGGAGGTTTCCGTGAATATTCGTCACCATGGGAGCTCAGTGACGGATGTCTCAATTCGATATTTGATTGGCCGAGAAGTTTACTATATTTACTACGAAAGTTTATGAATGAATTGGCGCGTCAGTGAACTGGGGAATCCTCCGACAGCGATGACCGATCGTTGGAGTGAGCATTTGCCGACGGATGATTCGCAGCACAGTAATTCTATTGATTTTCCAGGACTTTCAAGGACACATACTATTTTTCCAGGACTTTCCAGTACTGGAAAGCATACTTTTATTTTTCCAGGACATTTAAGGACATTCCAGGACTGTGCGAACCTTGTACTATTAACTTGGTATAAACATATTCAGAGTCAAAATATGTTTCTTCAAATTATTTAGAATTTCATCTGAACCATTCCAGAATAATGAGCATATTCCTAATTTCTGAATGTCTTCAAGTATGTTACTTATGAATGAATATCCCAAGTGGAATGTAACATATATGTTAAGCCCTCTAATAATTCAATCCCCCTATAAAACTTCACCCTCATTCACCCACAATTATGGAGACAACTCAATCGATGATTCTAATAAATTTGTTCAACCTCTAAACTCGTTGAAATAACAAAGAAATAATGACTAAAATGCATGATTTTCAACCATTTTGTCAACTTCCTGTTCTAATAAATTTGACCACCCCCAGATTTTATGGTGGGAAATTTCACTTCCTGTGATTGAATTATTAGAGGGATTACTGTAGCTTACAAAATTGAAGAATTTGACAAAAGAATGTGAAGCCCCACGACAAGGAAACTTATCTGATGAACAGGCGTAAAAATTATTCAAAACCTAGCCCTTACCAAATTTCCTTACCAAATATTTAAGCTTTCCTCCAAGTCATTTTAGAATCTAGAGACCCTATTCAACTGCCATATCTGAGGTCATGTAACAGTATGTATTCTGTCAAGTGTAATGACAGCTATGTGACTAAGTTGAATATATGCATTAATATCCATCCAATGACATTGAAGAATATGGATGTATCACTAACCACAAAAAGGTATTTACATATTTCACAGTGTAGAAAGGTACATAGTACCTACTTTAAATGACAAAAAACAAAACAAGTAAACAAATATGTATTCCTGTTATAAGGAAGGTTTTGATGGGTACATTTCATACATACAAAACACCTGTACACACCTTGGAAAAATGAGTAAAATTTATGCTTTTGAAAATACATAGTTAACTAGCTAGAACCTGCACCCCACTGAACTAAAATGGAATCATCCAGTAACTGAGCTAGATTCTATTTTACATATACAGGTAAACGCAGTGAGCTAGTCCAGTAATCTGAATGAGGGGGTATTTCTCTGTCATCTTGTGAAGGGCAATGTATGGTCCAGTAACTTGCCTATGAATTGTTCTCTAACCTCAGACATCAGAACTTTATCCAATCTCCACCACTGGAATTATCTGAACTGGAACTGTAAAACATAGAAACAAGAGTAACAGTAAGAAGGTAGAAACAAAAGTAACAGTAAGAACATAGAAACAAGAGTAACAGTGAGAACATAGAAACAAGAGTAACAGTAAGAACATAGAAACAAGAGTAACAGTGAGAACATACAAACATAACAGTAAGAACGTAGAAACAAGAGTAACGGTAAGAACATAGAAACAAGAGTAACAGTGAGAACATACAAACATAACAGTAAGAACATAGAAACAAAAGTAACAGTAAGAACATAGAAACAAGAGTAACAGTAAGTACATAGAAACAAGAGTAACAGTAAGAACATAGAAACAAGAGTAACTGTAAGAACATAGAAACATAAGTAACTGTAAGAACATACAAACATAACAGTAAGAACGTAGAAACATAACAGTAAGAACGTAGAAACAAGAGTAACAGTCAGTACATAGAACAAGAGTAACAGTAAGAACACAGAAACAAGAGTAACTGTAAGAACATACAAACATAACAGTAAGAACATAGAAACAAGAGTAACAGTAAGTACATAGAACAAGAGTAACAGTAAGAACACAGAAACAAGAGTAACAGTGAGAACATACAAACATAACAGTAAGAACATAGAAACAAGAGTAACAGTAAGTACATAGAACAAGAGTAACAGTAAGAACACAGAAACAAGAGTAACAGTGAGAACATACAAACATAACAGTAAGAACGTAGAAACAAGAGTAACGGTAAGAACATAGAAACAAGAGTAACAGTAAGAAGGTAGAAACAAAAGTAACAGTAAGAACATAGAACAAGAGTAACAGTAAGAACACAGAAACAAGAGTAACAGTGAGAACATACAAACATAACAGTAAGAACGTAGAAACAAGAGTAACGGTAAGAACATAGAAACAAGAGTAACAGTGAGAACATACAAACATAACAGTAAGAACGTAGAAACAAGAGTAGCGGTAAGAACATAGAAACAAGAGTAACAGTGAGAACATACAAACATAACAGTAAGAACGTAGAAACAAGAGTAACGGTAAGAACATAGAAACAAGAGTAACAGTAAGAACATACAAACATAACAGTAAGAACGTAGAAACAAGAGTAATGGTAAGAACATAGAAACAAGAGTAACAGTAAGAACATAGAAACATAAGTAACTGTAAGAACATACAAACACAACAGTAAGAACATAGAAACAAGAGTAACAGTAAGAACATGGAAACATAAGTAACTGTAAGAACATACAAACAAGAGTAAATGTAAGAATTGGACCCCCAATAATGAATTACGAAAAGGAACTGGGAACTTAAGATGACGCGAAATTCAAACTAACAGGGGTTCGATACTGCACGGATTCCCCTGCCAGTTATTTCATATTATACTTCTGAAATAAAATATATTTTGTGCAAAAGCTTTAGGATAAATCATATGATGTGGAGTAGAATTATTTAATAGCAAAATTGCAAAAAAGTGTTGTCCTTCATTTAAGGCGACGCGAAATTCAAACTAACATCCTTCGATGTTCGATCCTGCGAGTTATTTCATATTATACTTCTGAAATAAAATATGGTTTGTGCAAAAACTTTCGGACAAATCAGCGAAATTCCGGCCAGTAGTTCTCGAGATATCTTGCAGACAAGGCCTGTATATACATGTACATGTAGATGGACAGACGGAAGGACACCGGACACGGTACAACACACGCACACACACACACACCAAAACCTAATCAAATGAGGGGGCTATCCCAATGAAGCTTCCATCCAAGTTTGGTGAAATTCTGTCCAGTAGTTCTCAAGATATCTTGCAGACAAGGCCTGTATATACATGTATAAGTAGATGAACGGACGGATGGACACCGGACATGGATGAATGCACGCACACACACCAAAACCTAATAAAATGAGGGGGCTATCCCAATGAAGCTTACATCCAAGTTTGATGAATTTCCGTCCAGTAGTTCTCAAGATATTTTGCAGACAAGGAAAGGGGACGGACAGACAGATTGACAGCACAAACAGTAGATGTCTCCCCCCAAAATAGTTCGGGGAGACATAATAATTAAAAATCATGAAATCATCATAGCTATCTGAAAATCTAATCATTTCCTCAGTCAACATTCAGGAAGCTCTCGCCAAAGTTTGGTCAGGCCCGACTTGATAGATCTGCAGATATTCAGCGGACAAGAACATGTTGATGGGCATAGATAACAGTGCAAAAGCTGAGCCATCAATAAATAATAAAAAAAATAATTAAAAATAATGAAATCATCATAGCCATCAGAAAATCTAATCATTTCATCAGTCAACATTCAGGAAGCTCTCACCAAAGTTTGGCCGGGCCCGACTTCATAGATCTGCCGATATTCAGCAGACAAGAACATGTTGACGGACGGATGCTAGGACAGACGGACGTACGTACATGGCAACGACAAGACCCCACAGCCTTATGGGCTGAGGGGTAAAAACATAGAAACATAAGTAACTCTAAGAACATAGAAACATAACAGTAAGAACATAGAAACAATAGTAGCTGTAACAGGGTTATATCCAGGAATTTGAAGTAGTGTCCTTATTTGAAAAAAATAATGCCGAGCGCAGCGAGGCGTAGCGTACAGGCCGGGGTCCAGGGACCCCAGATCATCTGCTTTTAAAATTATTTACAGCTGCTGCTTTAAAAAATTCTATTGAATAGATTCCTCTGTACAGTATTTTTATACCATGCTGTATATCATTCGAAGCTAATTCTCTTCCCACCTCGACTGCCTCAACGGGTTGAACATAATTTGTCCCAGCTTCGATGCCTGCATCATTTTCCATGTCGTGTTCAACATCTGCTTGACCTGTGTTTTCAATACCGGCAGCACAGCATCGAACAAAGAGAACGTCGACTTGGCAGTCAGACCCTTCATCTTCCTTTAGTTTTTTTTTCAAATGTCCAGCCAACACACCGCATCCTCTTGTGAGGCCGCTACCCTTCGTATTTCCCCCAGACCGAACTTTCTGTCCCACCATGACGGCTTGTCATTGCAGATACGCGTTGCAGATACAACGCGAGAACGCACACGCTGCCTAGCTCTCCAGACAATCACAGACGTACATATTTCGGACTTCATTCATAGTATAGACCTCTGCCTGGAGAACGAAAACTATCGCGCCCCTAGTGGCCAAGATTATCAACGGATAGATGCATAGTTGTCTCCCTTGCCATAAGTTTTGTCTAACGCGAGTCGACACACACTCGTCCAGGTTTACGGCTTTCAAACATCGTAAAAAAACATCATTGATTTTTGAAAAAAATCATTTGATATTTTGCAAAAACATATTCATTTTTAATTCATTTGATTTTGTACCTGTGTCCGTTTTACGGACGCTGTGAGACCCTAGATCTAACCCTGTGTAAGAACATAGAAACATAAGTAACTGTAAGAACATACAAACAAGAGTAAATGTAAGAACATAAAAACATTAAGTAACTGTAAGAACATAGAAACAAGAGTAACTGTAAGAACATAGAAACAAGAGTAACAGTAAGAATATAGAAACAAGAGTAACGGTAAGAACATAGAAACAAGAGTAACAGTAAGAACATAGAAACATAAGTAACTATAAGAACATAGAAACATAACTGTAAGAACACAGAACAAGAGTAACAGTAAGAACATAGAACAAGAGTAACAGTAAAAACACAGAAACAAGAGTAATAGTAAGAGCATAGAAACAAGAGTAACTGTAAGAACTTAGAAACATAAGCAACTGTAAGAACATAGAACAAGAGTAACAGTAAGAACTTAGAACATAAGTAACAGTAAGAACATAGAACAAGAGTAACAGTAAGAACATAGAAACAAGAGTAACAGTAAGAACATAAGTAACAGTAAGAACATAGAAACAAGAGTAACAGTAAGAACATAGAACATAAGTAACAGTGAGAACACAGAAACAAGAGTAACAGTAAGAACATAGAACATAAGTAACAGTAAGAACATAGAAACAAGAGTAACAGTAAGAACTTAGAACATAAGTAACAGTAAGAACATAGAACAAGAGTAACAGTAAGAACATAGAAACAAGAGTAACAGTAAGAACATAAGTAACAGTAAGAACATAGAAACAAGAGTAACAGTAAGAACATAGAACATAAGTAACAGTAAGAACATAGAAACAAGAGTAACAGTAAGAACATAAGTAACAGTAAGAACATAGAAACAAGAGTAACAGTAAGAACATAGAACATAAGTAACAGTAAGAACATAGAAACAAGAGTAACAGTAAGAACATAGAACATAAGTAACAGTAAGAACACAGAAACAAGAGTAACAGTAAGAACATAGAACATAAGTAACAGTGAGAACACAGAAACAAGAGTAACAGTAAGAACATAGAACATAAGTAACAGTAAGAACACAGAAACAAGAGTAACTGTAAGAACATAGAACAAGAGTAACAGTAAGAACATAGAACATAAGTAACAGTAAGAACATAGAAACAAGAGTAACAGTAAGAACATAGAACATAAGTAACAGTGAGAACACAGAAACAAGAGTAACAGTAAGAACATAGAACATAAGTAACAGTGAGAACACAGAAACAAGAGTAACAGTAAGAACATAGAACATAAGTAACAGTGAGAACACAGAAACAAGAGTAACAGTAAGAACATAGAACATAAGTAACAGTAAGAACATAGAAACAAGAGTAACAGTAAGAACATAGAACATAATTAACTGTGAGAACACAGAAACAAGAGTAACAGTAAGAACATAGAACATAAGTAACAGTAAGAACACAGAAACAAGAGTAACAGTAAGAACTTAGAAACATAAGCAACTGTAAGAACATAGAACAAGAGTAACAGTAAGAACTTAGAACATAAGTAACAGTGAGAACACAGAAACAAGAGTAACAGTAAGAACATAGAACATAAGTAACAGTAAGAACATAGAAACAAGAGTAACAGTAAGAACATAGAACATAAGTAACTGTGAGAACACAGAAACAAGAGTAACAGTAAGAACATAGAACATAAGTAACAGTAAGAACATAGAAACAAGAGTAACAGTAAGAACATAGAACATAAGTAACAGTAAGAACACAGAAACAAGAGTAACAGTAAGAACATAGAAACAATAGTAACAGTAAGACCATAGTAACAAGAGTAACGTTAAGAACATAGAAACAAGAGTAACGGTAAGAACATAGAAACATAAGTAACTATAAGAACATAGAAACATAACTGTAAGAACATAGAACAAGAGTAACAGCAAGAACATCGAACAAGAGTAACAGCAAGAACATAGAAACGATAGTAACAGTAAGAACATAGAAACATAAGCAACTGTAAGAACATAGAACAAGAGTAACAGTAAGAACATAGAACAAGAGTAACAGCAAGAACATGGAAACGAGAGTAACAGTAAGAGCATAGAAACAATAGTAACAGTACGAACTTAGAAACATAAGCAACTGTAAGAACATAGAACAAGAGTAACGGTAAGAACATAGAAACAAGAGTAACAGTAAGAACATAGAAACATAAGTAACTGTAAGAACATAGAAACAAGAGTAACAGTAAGAACATAGAAACAAGAGTAACAGTAAGAACATAGAAACATAAGTAACTATAAGAACATAGAAACATAACTGTAAGAACATAGAACAAGAGTAACAGCAAGAACATCGAACAAGAGTAACAGTAAGAACATAGAAACGATAGTAACAGTAAGAACATAGAAACATAAGCAACTGTAAGAACATAGAACAAGAGTAACAGTAAGAACATAGAACAAGAGTAACAGCAAGAACATAGAAACAATAGTAACAGTAAGAACATAGAAACAAGAGTAACAGTAAGAACATAGAAACAAGAGTAACTGTAAGAACATAGAACAAGAGTAACAACGAGAACATAGAAACAAGAGCAACAGTAAGAACATAGAAACAAGAGTAACAGTAGGAACATAGAAACATAAGTACTGAAAGAAGATAGAAACAAGAGTAACAGTAAGAACATAGAAACAAGAGTAACAGTAAGAACATAGAAACAAGAGTAACAGTAAGAACATAGAAACAAGAGTAACAGTAAGTACGTAGAAACAAGAGTAACAGTAAGAACGTAGAAACAAGAGTAACAGTAAGAACATAGAAACATAAGTAACAGTAAGAACACAGAACAAGAGTAACAGTAAGAACATAGAAACAAGAGTAACAGTAAGAACGTAGAAACAAGAGTAACAGTAAGAACGTAGAAACAAGAGTAACAGTAAGAACATAGAAACAAGAGTAACAGTAAGAACATAGAAACAAGAGTAACAGTAAGAACATAGAAACAAGAGTAACTGTAAGAACTTAGAAACATAAGCAACTGTAAGAACATAGAAACAAGAGTAACAGTAAGGACATAGAAACATAAGTAACTGTAAGAACATAGAAACAATAGTAACAGTAAGAACATAGAAACATAAGTAACTGTAAGAACATAGAACAAGAGTAACAGCAAGAACATAGAAACAAGAGTAACAGTAAGAACATAGAAACAAGAGTAACAGCAAGAACATAGAAACAAGAGTAACGGTAAGAACATAGAAACAAGACTAACAGTAAGAAGATGGAAACAAGAGTAACAGTAAGAACATAGAAACAAGAGTAACAGTAAGAACATAGAAACAAGAGTAACAGTAAGAACATAGAAACAAGAGTAACTGTAAGAACTTAGAAACATAAGCAACTGTAAGAACATAGAAACAAGAGTAACAGTAAGGACATAGAAACATAAGTAACTGTAAGAACATAGAAACAATAGTAACAGTAAGAACATAGAAACATAAGTAACTGTAAGAACATAGAACAAGAGTAACAGCAAGAACATAGAAACAAGAGTAACAGTAAGAACATAGAAACAAGAGTAACAGCAAGAACATAGAAACAAGAGTAACAGTAAGAACATAGAAACAAGACTAACAGTAAGAAGATGGAAACAAGAGTAACAGTAAGAACATAGAAACAAGAGTAACAGTAAGAACATAGAAACAAGAGTAACAGTAAGAACATAGAAACAAGAGTAACTGTAAGAACATAGAAACAAGAGCAACTGTAAGAACATAGAAACAAGAGTAATTGGAACCACATAGAAACAAGAGTAACAGTAACATGAATTGCAGGCAAGCACCTAAAAGGTGCGTGGACCCCTCAGCCTGTTTTTTTTTAGTCAAGTAGGATCAGGGCTGCATCTAGAGCCAGTTTAGTTTTGGAAAACATATGGGCACCCAAAACTCAAATGAAACAAAAAACGAAAGTGTTGTTTTTGTTCAATTTGAAAAGATTTCTGAAGGAAATACTCCTAGAAAAAGCTTCTGGAAGCCTCAATATCGATCCGATTGCATAGCTGGGTATTGAATTTCATGTTAATAAACCTCTGTTTTGTGATTGATCACAGGCTCTTTGCGCCGAAATTCACTTAAAAAAATTGGACCCTCAATAATGAATTACGAAAAGGAACTGGGAGTTTGGGATCGGAACCTGCAAAAAATCCCTGGATACCGTATATAACAGACTTCGGTTTCACGTGAGTGATGTGCTGGGATTACAGCATGCAAGGAAGTGTAGCTTTATCAGTGGCAATTTATGCATTGCACAAGTGTGATATAAGTAAAAACACTTATTGACACAGGCCAACCCTTATCATTATTTGGGGGGAGCTCCAGGTATGCAAACTGATTCAAAATTGCACACAGTCAGGCTAAAAATGGGCTCTCCTAATCACTCGTTTTACATAATTTCCAAGGTACAGTAACATGTTTGGTGACAAAAATTCAAGCATTATGTTGTACCAGTTAAATGTGTGGACACAAATATGGTTCATGCAAAAGTTTTAGAATAAATCATATGATGTAGAATAGAATGATTTAATAGCAAAATTTAAGAAAAATGTTGTCCTTCATTCAATAATAATCATGAATGGACCAGGCTTTCTTGTATCAGGGAACCTTCAAAATTCACAACGAAACATGCAACCAAGGGTTCCCGATGGGCATAGATAACAGAGCAAAAGCTAAGCCATCAATAAATTAAAAAATTTAAAAAAATAAAAAATCATGAAATTATCATAGCCATCTGAAAATCTAATCATTTCATCTGTCAACATTCAGGAAGCTCTCACCAAAGTTTGGTCAGGCCCGACTTGATAGATCTGCAGACATTCAGCGGACAAGAACATGTTGATGGGCATAAATAACAGTGCAGAAGCTAAGCCATCAATAAATAATAATTTTTTTTTTTTAAAATCATGACATCATCATAGCCATCTGAAAATCTAATCATTTCATCTGTCAATATTCAGGAAGCTCTCACCAAAGTTTGGTCAGACCCGACTTCATAGATCTGCAGATATTCAGCGGACAAGAACATGTTGATAGGCATAGATAACAGTGCAAAAGCTACGCCATCAATAAATAATAAAAAAAATAATTAAAAATCATGACATCATCATAGCCATCTGAAAATCTAATCATTTCATCTGTCAACATTCAGGAAGCTCTCACCAAAGTTTGGTCAGGCCCGACTTCATAGGTCTGAAGATATTTAGCGGACAAGAAAATGTTGACGGACGGACGGACGCTAGGACGGACGGACGTACGTACATGGCAACAACAAGACCCCACAGCCCTATGGGCTGAGGGGTAAAAACATAGCAATAAGAACGTCATTCGTGAACATTGCTGTATTTTTATTCTTCTGTCAGAGGCATGCCATTATTTGCTAACAAAGGGCAAAGCTCCCACATTGTCAGGAATTTTGGTAACTTTTCTAGATATTTGGAGAATATTTTAGATAATAGGTTTTATCGCATTACTTATACCTGGAAGGTTTATATGAGAGGTTGTTAATGTTGGACTTAATTGTAGGCTTAGAAGAGACGTGTTTCTTGCTGAACAATTAAGTCTACTAGGAAAGGTTGACCTAATAGTTCTCTCCCCGCTAAAGGAGGAGAGACCTAGCTTGATGTCATTTAGGAGGACGAGAACGACAGAAAATGTAGCGCACAATATAGCACGGCAGATGAATCGACCAACCAAATGTCGCCCCACATACCTTAAATACTTGGGAAGGAGAACGTTATGCTTGCAACCACGATCATCTCAAGGTACTCTTTTCTGGGGTTTTTTCTCTCGCACCTGTTCTACTTTCTCTTCGACTCAGTTTTAACTTTTCTAAGTTGGTCGGACGCGCATGCGTTAACTAACTGGAAGATTGCGATGGTGACATCATCATCACGGTTTTATCCAAACATGTCTCTACAAGTGCAAACGATCTGGACCCTATCGTTGTACAGACGGTAGAGATCGTTTGCACTGGTAGAGACGTGTTTGGATAAAACCGTGATGATGATGTCACCATCGCAATCTTCCGGTTAGTTAATGCATGCGCGTGCGACCAACTTAGAAAGTTTAACTCGTGTGGGTCGAGGAGAAAACAGAATAGGTGCGAGAGAAAAGACCCCAGAAAGGAGTACCTTGAGATGATCGTGATTGTAAGCATAACGTTCTCCTTCCCAAGTATTTAAGGTATGTGGGGCGACATTTGGTTGGTCGATTCGTCTGCCGTGCTATATTGTGCGCTACATTTTCTGTCGTTCTTGTCCTCCTTAATGACATCAAGCTAGGTCTCTCCTCCTTTAGCGGGGAGAGAACTACTAGGTCTATAGGAAAGGAAGAGATAAACTTACCCTGCACTGGTGAAATCTCCCCAGACATCTGCTGAACTACTAGACTGTTGTTGTTGTTGTGGCTGTAGTGCTGTTACTGGTAATGGGTCCAATGCAGGACCATGAGGATCCAAGTCGAACAATAAATCAATATTTGATGACTGGGAATTTTGACTGTGTGAACTATGGCTGCTGGGTATAGGTCCAGCCTGCTGGATATTTGTTGAAGTTGGTGTGGATTGATCTAAGATATCCTCAGGCGGTTGGGGCAGCTTGACACCCCCAGGGGGTGGAGGTAGAAGTCCTGGCATTCCACCCATATTTGGTCGAGGTCGTGCCTTCACATCACCCTTTTTAGACTGAAAATGTATTGAAAACTGTACATCAAATCTGTTCACATCTGTCAACACTGCCAATGACAGGCTCAAGGGAACGATGTTTATCTATGTTAATATTGATCACAACCATCATGGTGAAATCATTTGTTCAAAATTTCAGTATGAATATACAAATATCTATATGTCTTTGAAATTAATTCTGTAATTAATTGGAGGGCGGGGGTACATTTCAAATTGTTGTATAGGACTTTCCAGGTAAATAATTTTAGTTTCCCGGGAGTCTTTAGTACAATAACTCGCAACAAAGATCAGCAGATTGATATAATGAAGTTCAGGAACAAATTTTGGTACAGTAATGCATGGCATCAGATCGCTGGTTCTCCCAGAAGACGAAAGTGTGGTTCTTCCAGCCCCCATGTCCAGGAGTTTACTCTACTTTTAAGCATTTTCCAGGTTAGCTATTTAATTTCAGGAGTTTTGAGGACTTTTCAGGAAGCATATGAACCCTGAACATAAAATGGAAGTTTCTGTTGTGAATTGTTGTATAATCTTCAGTGAAGGTTACTAAATAAACTAGAGCCTTAGGCACTGAAACGGGGCTATTTAAATGTAAAATAAGCTGTTGGAATAATTCCACTAACTCTTTGATGTTTCATCCCATGACGAAGAGCCATACTTGTAGTCTAACACATTCCTCTCAACAAGGATCTCTAGTGCATTAGTGTAATTGTACACATATATATATTAAAAAAATAACTTGTGACCGCTGAGACAGACATTTATTATGAAACCAACCTGATGAAATGATAAAATAATGTCTTCTCTGCATGTTACCAATATTTGTAAAATATTTCATTTTTTTCTTCTTCAGATAATAGAAAGCATATCCTTCAGCAGTAAATGACAATACGAAGCTGCGCATCTGAAAACCCCTCGGCTCTGGGTACGTTCATAAATAATGTATTCAATTTGAACCAAGATGTCAGGAACACCAAACACTCAAGTCACAAACATAAAAGATTATTAAAAAATTTGCATTAGAAATGACCCCTAAGGTTTCCGTCCAATCAGAGAAACCGGTATTCATTACATAAGTTTCTTGATGCATCAATGATGTATACCAAATTTTACATCGAGCATTTGAACGGTATCAGAGATAGAGATCATTAATGATTTCGCATAAATTAAAGATGGCCGCCCATCCTTCCCGCCACTAAGAGGAACTGATGTGGTTATTCATTGAAAGTCTCTTGATACATTGATGCTGTATGCCAAGTTTCGCATAGAACACTGAAATGGTATCAGAGATATACATCATTGAAGATTTTGAATAAATTAAAGATGGCCACCAAGGTTTCCGCCCAATCATAGAAACCAGAACTGTCATTTGTCGTAAGTCTCCTGATGAATCGATGATGTATACCAAATTTTACATCGAGCACTTGAACGGTATCAGAGAACGAGATCATTAATGATTTTGCATAAATTAAAGATGGCCGCCCATTCTTCCCCCCCCCCACTCTGAGGAACTGATGTGACCGTTATTCATTTCAAGTCTCTTGATACATCGATGCTGTATACCAAGTTTGGTATAGAACACTTAAATGTTATCAGAGATATATACCATTAAAGTTTTTGCATAAATTAAAGATGGCCACCAAGGTTTTCGGTCAGTCAGGTCCCGATTCAAAGTATCTGGATGTATCGATGATGTATACCAACTTTCATATAAAACAATTGAATGGTAACAGAAATATGTATCATTATCGATTTCGCATAAATTAAAGATGGCCTCCAGGATTTCCAGCTAATCAGAAAAGCCGGTTTGGTAATTCATTGAAAGTTGCTTGATGTATCGATGATGTATACCAACTTTCGTATTAAACAGTTGATTGGTTTCTGAGATATGGATCATTATCCATTTTGCATAAAATTAAAGATGGCCGCCAAGGTTTCCACCCTATCAGGTCCCAATTTAATAGGCTTATGATCCTTGACTAGGTAAATAAGCATACCAAATTTGGAATTCTTCAGTGGAACCGTTTTCTGGCTTTCTCGCTCATGTACGGACGTATGGATAGACAGATGTACAAGACGACGACAATACCCCATGGCCAAAATTGGCCGAGGGGTAAAAAATGAGTATTGAGATACAATGTAAAATCCTCATGGTTATATGGACTGGAGCTATGCTGGGATGTATCCTCTCATGGCCTGTACCTCCTCCTGCTATAGTATATTACACTTCTATTTGGTTATCTCCCCTGTCACCTTACAGTTCAAACACAGCGTACATGTCTGTGATATGCAGAGCTCTTTCTGTAGATCAGGGAAAAATGCTTGAAACATTCCATGAATATTTCAGAAGTAGAATGGAGAGAAAACATTTCTGAATACAGGTAAATTATTACGTAAATGGTTTGACCACCACTGGATTTTAGAAACTTACAATAAAAAGTTAATGCAGAGGGTCTTGAGGGGTAAGCTTAAACGGCGAAAATTCCAAACTGTAATTCAACACACATATTTCATGAAAATGTAAATGAATACAGGCAAAGTGAAATATCCCATTGTTTTCTACAATGAATAACACCTACGGTAATTTCCCTATTAATTCACCTTCCAAATTTAATTCGAAAACGGCCGATTTTTCTGCTGTCGTGATTTTGTCCATCCTAATAAAACGAACACGAGAGCATTTTCAATATCCGTGAAACAATAAATTTGAACACTCCCGTTTTCGCCACGTAGTTCGTGCCGATGAAAGTAAAGTGAATATGTTACTAGAATCTCGTATAGTATATCGGCGTATGCTATTATTTGTAAGCGCAGAGAAACAACAGGGAATGGTACAATATAATCAGACTGAATTACTATTACTTACAGTCTATAAGGAAAAAAATTGATTCAATTAACTCCGCAGTCCTGTAATTTTATCCTAAGTTGATCGCGTTTCGCCGCAGTCGGGAAAAATATACCCCCCCGCACGTGGTCGAGTGTCTGCACACGGCCCGCTATTGAATCATTCTTCAGTTTCCAGCGTTCGTATATCAAATATCTTTCTTTAAACCAGCATTCCTTTATTTGAAAAACACGGTGAATATTTTCCGAGAAGGCAGAACTGCGTGCGAATGAATTATGTTTGAACGGAACATAAAAATCACCGACAACGGTGGTCGACGTGACACGGTCTTAGGAAATTTTCATGGCGCTCCTTTTCTGTTCAAGTCTTTACGGTGGTTCATCGTCCCTCATTAATTCATGGCCAGAATGAAAAGTCGGTCAGATAACGAAAGTTTCAACCACTTCTCCGCAAACTTTTAACCAAATTACTGAGCTGGTGTAACTTGACTACAATTGTTTTAGAAACGACACTAAAGTCAAAACGCACATGTCGTGCTTTTAGGCGTATCACCTCTTTGCACTGGAATGGGACAAGCCGTTTCAACTCTTGACCTTGCAAATTCCCGCCAAGTTTGTTTACTTTAAGCTTTACTATGATGATTTCATTGGCTGAGAACTGTAAAGCCCAACTCACACTACATACGTTTTGTTGTATTAGAACAGAACAGTTTGTTCGTGTTTTTGTTCGTGGTAACCTCACACTACGAACATTTTCTCTTGACCGCCAGTCGCCGCGATCACGCAGCGAGGCTACCGGTCATGTGATGGGAGCCATTTTGTTGTGTCATGTGAGAACGGCTTCGTCACATGACCGATAGCTGCCAGTTGATTGGATAACTGTTGGTAAATGTTCGGACAAATGTTCGCGATCACCACACACTGAAGACAAAAACTGTTTTGAGGACGAAAACATGTCCCGATAAAGCCCAACTCACACTACGAACATTTTGTTGTATTAGAACAAAAACAGTGTTCAGAACATGTTTTGTCTGCAGTGTGAGGTGCTCAGAAACAGAAAACATATGTTCGGAACAAATGTTCGTGAGATCAAACTTGTTTGATATTGCGAACATGTTTTGCCCTGAAACAAGTTTTTGTCTTCAGTGTGTGGTGATCGCGAACATTTTGCCGAACATTTACCAACAGTTATCCAATCAACTGGCAGCTGTCGGTCATGTGACGAAGCCGCTCTCACATGACACAACAAAATGGCCTCGCTGCTTGATCGCGGTGACTGGCGGTCAAGAGAAAATGTTCGTAGTGTGAGGTGACCATGAACAAAAACACGAACAAACTGTTCTGTTCTAATACAACAAATTGTTTGCAGTGTGAGTTGGGCTTAATCAAACATGTTTGATTTCACGAACATGTCCCTCGAACAAAATGTTCGTGTTTCTGGGCACCTCACACTGCAGACAAAACATGTTCTGAACAGTGTTTTTGTTCTAATACAACAAAATGTTCGTAGTGTGAGTTGGGCTTAAGCGGGTCGCAAATTACCTTTTCTGGGGCGAGCACATGATCTTATTGTGTCACTCAAAATAGACTCGTCCATGCCAGACTGCACATGGTTCCACGTGCACAGTCAAAATATAATTAGGTGAGGGATCCCAGATATTACATCAGACCACGTGCGGTCTGTAAATAGACTAGGATTTTCCCATGTCTGTTTTTCGTCGGCATTATTCTCTGTCATTATTTCCTGTACATTTTCGGCCTGCTCGGATTTCGCTGCCTGATAAACTAAACACAAAATTACTTTGGCGACTAAACACTTCATGTAACAAAAATTCAAACTCTGTTTTGTTCAAATATAGTTATCCTAAAGACTTACTCTTTCCGGTTTTGTTAAATATTTTATTGTGAATGAAAATATTTCTTATGAATACCCACGAACTTACCAAAATTCCAGCAATCAAAAATTCTTTGGAATTACACCGCGCATTTTCACACTAAGAATCAAAACATCGCTATCGCCATTCCATTACTCTATATGCTAAACAAATTTGAGAAACAGTTAAATGGCATTAGGTAAAGTTTCTGAGATGAGAACTTACCAGTAGCTAATTAATATTCAGAACGATATCATACTTCGACCTATACTTTTAGTAAACTGTTACAGTACTGGTACCGTAATAGATATTCGAAACGTGTATTGCCGACTGACACTCGGTTCTCTTGTACAATCCGCCGTTAATTCTACATTAATTTCGTGTCATAGGTCCGGGATATTTATTAAAGTCCTGGATGGTGTGTGTAAAGTCATGCACAGTGAAGACCAAAATGTCTATGACAGTCCGCTAATCTGTCTAAAACTTCGTGATACAATCCTACACAAATTTGCCGTTGGTTCATTTTCAGGGTTCACAACAACAACGTCGACATGCCGAACGACTCGAACATGGAATACTCTAATATGTGTATAGTTTTATATTTCCAGAATATTCATTCAATTCCATGTCAGTTAGGTTTCATAATATAGATCATAGCTAATACTGAACAAAAAGGAAGGAATACGTTCAATGTTTTGGCCTACTTTTACAATGTTATTATGGACGCGAATTTACGGGCGTCAGCTCAAAAATCTGCATGATCGTGCTGAACTTGTCACTCGATAAATATGCTTGACTTCCTCGAATAAAATTAGACGCCTTTATCAGGGTAGAGGAGATTTTCTGACATCATACACTGCATTTTATGGAAACTATGATGAGATCTCAAAGTTAATACACGGTAATGCACGGCGAAGCGGTCCGCCATTTTGGATTCTCCGTGAAAGTCGGCGCGACATTTAATTCGAACACTCGCGTTTTTCTAGAATTCGCTCAACAAATAATTCGAAAGTAGCCAATTTTTGGAGTGGTGAGTTTCATCACTACATCGCGAATTAATAGGGAAATTACCGTATACTGGTATTATTAGGTCTTTCCATTTCCAATGGATAGACCTTTTGTTATTCTACGGATTATTATTATTCTTCTTATTATTATTTCACTTTTCAAATAGCGGCTAAACGGCTTGATATACAGCTTAGATATTTGACTCATTTGTATATACTAGGCTGAAGTTTCTGGTACAAGTATTCAATTTTGACCTTGACCTATTGAGCTATGGGCTTTTTTGATAAAAACACCATTTTGTGAATATTGACCAAACGCATAAGGCCATGCGGCTGAAATTTGAAATGTGAAAGTTTGCAGATACACCCAACAAAATAACCAATAAAATAAGTAGGTCACGGAAACGGTTTTACAGTTCTCTCCCCTGGTGCTGTTTTTCGTGTCGCCTGCGTACAGCAAAAAATAAAGAACATATCTAAAGGAAAGTTGATGGTTGTTAAGTGTTAAATATGGCCATGCTGTAGTTATATTTTTGAATTGTTACGTAACAAGAAGAAATAGTTATCTCCCTTTTAATGTTTTTCAAAACCCGGTATTTTATAAGGAAATAAGCTACGGCATTGATACTCCTAATATTAATGAACACTCTAATGACCGAAAAGGATGTGACCTTAAATTTGACCTTTGACCTCCAGAAGCGTCTCTATATGAGTTCAAAGTTTGGTGGTCAAATCTTGAACGGCCAATGCGATCAGTCTGAAAATAAGGTCACGTGACCTACATGACGTCAGAAGGTCAGCACTTGTATCAGAACTCGGCCTTGACCTTGATCTTTGAAGTGATGAGCATCCAAAATATAGAAAATACGGCTTCCATTTACTGGAAAACTAACACACTGACAGTCACAAAACAATGATGCAATATTGAGTACAATATTGACTTTCTTTTGGCGCTAATTACAAAACCATGCGATATGACCTTGACCTTGAATATTACAAAATGTAAAAAGCGTTGCATGTAATTTTCTCGAAAACTAAAACTTGCAGGAATCTGTAATTTAACACATTTGTACCCCATAATACAGGTATGACGTCACCGAATTTTCAAGATGACCTTGACCTTAGTTTTTGAGCTATGGCCACGGATAGTTTTGCGACTACAGTGCCGTAACTGGAAAACTGTTGGAAATTTCAACTTGAAATTTGCACATGAATGTAGGTCATTACATGATGTAACAGAACATCAGTAGAACCCATAAAAAGATACCAGAAAGATTGGGAGATAATTAGCAATTTGTGAAATTTACGATGTATTCAAATTTTGCGAAAAGTATTCATCCAATCATCACTATTTTTAGGTATCTTTGAGGGAATATATATATGTATTTGCCTATGAAATTTCAAGAATATAGCTTTGATAGGTTTAGAGATATTGAAAATTCAAATTTCCCGAACTATTAACCCGTTAAATGGTCATATGTTGATTTCATCTATTCAATGGGTGTTGTCAATTTCGCTATAGCGATTCGGCTGTAACACTCGAGGCATCCGATGTTCACAATTAAATAAACGTCGTGTTACATGACGGGGCCGGCTCAATTTTGTAAACCTTTTATCTCTTGAACCGCAATAGTTACGAACTTGTAATTTGCTGCCACTTACTTCCAATACTGTGTTCTTTCGTGGACAATGACTCCGTACCGGAAACAGTAATTGTGGAAAACTTGAACAGTTAAGAGAAAGCTGTTAGTTTGACGTAATACAGGGTAGACAGAGGGTTAGCGATCCAGCGATCCTGGTATTCGGAAACAAACACTGGTGAATAATTTGCTTCGCCGGAAGTGCGCGCGTCTGTCTTCAAATACGCGCGAGTGTTCCTCTCACGGCGGGCGTAGGAACTTAGCTGAGCTGGGCAGGGATGGCATTTAGGTGTCGATGATTAAAGTCCGTAAAACGAGGGAGTATTTGATGTCGCCGTTTACGTGGAATGTTCCCAGATGAACCACGGATGGACGGTGCAAACGAGGTAGGCATTCGTTTACTAATTTTAGAACAACACCCAGTCGACTAAAATCGCGCGCCAAAATACGTAATTGAAACGACGTCTCTGCAACTGTATCACGTTCTTGTTTCACGCGATTTTTGGATACTAGACTGAAGTGTCTGGTACAGGTCACCAATTTTGATTGAGGGAATATATATATATATATGTATGTGTGTTTGGGATTGACAGTAAGAATGCAGTCGCGTTGTTGCAGGCAGGCATACAATTTCCGCCCCCAATTAGCATGCTGTTTGAAGTATGTTGATGTACTCGGACGCAATCAGTATTGAGCGACATATATTCAGTGCCCAGATAGAGCGCGACTCAAATAGAATACAATAGACGTTCAACCGTTTGACTTTTTTGTAATTGTTTGAACAACGGCCCATAACAATGAAAATTCACACTCGACCTAAGGCGCTCGCATACTTGGCAAATTAAACTTTCCGGAAAATGCTTCCACTCCGTATTTGTAGTATATGCCACATCACAATACAGCGAAATAATACCTTTGGGGGACGTCATGGAAAGGCCGTGATATTGTACCAACAATATCTAGTTAGGTCTTTCCATTTCCAATGGATAGACCTTTTGTTATTCTACGGATTATTATTCTTCTTATTATTATTTCACTTTTCAAATAGCGGCTAAACGGCTTGATATACAGCTTAGATATTTGACTCATTTGTATATACTAGGCTGAAGTTTCTGGTACAAGTATTCAATTTTGACCTTGACCTTGACCTATTGAGCTATGGGCTTTTTTGATAAAAACACCATTTTGTGAATATTGACCAAACGCATAAGGCCATGCGGCTGAAATTTGAAATGTGAAAGTTTGCAGATACACCCAACAAAATAACCAATAAAATAAGTAGGTCACGGAAACGGTTTTACAGTTCTCTCCCCTGGTGCTGTTTTTCGTGTCGCCTGCGTACAGCAAAAAATAAAGAACATATCTAAAGGAAAGTTGATGGTTGTTAAGTGTTAAATATGGCCATGCTGTAGTTATATTTTTGAATTGTTACGTAACAAGAAGAAATAGTTATCTCCCTTTTAATGTTTTTCAAAACCCGGTATTTTATAAGGAAATAAGCTACGGCATTGATACTCCTAATATTAATGAACACTCTAATGACCGAAAAGGATGTGACCTTAAATTTGACCTTTGACCTCCAGAAGCGTCGCTATATGAGTTCAAAGTTTGGTGGTCAAATCTTGAACGGCCAATGCGATCAGTCTGAAAATAAGGTCACGTGACCTACATGACGTCAGAAGGTCAGCACTTGTATCAGAACTCGGCCTTGACCTTGATCTTTGAAGTGATGAGCATCCAAAATATAGAAAATACGGCTTCCATTTACTGGAAAACTAACACACTGACAGTCACAAAACAATGATGCAATATTGAGTACAATATTGACTTTCTTTTGGCGCTAATTACAAAACCATGCGATATGACCTTGACCTTGAATATTACAAAATGTAAAAAGCGTTGCATGTAATTTTCTCGAAAACTAAAACTTGCAGGAATCTGTAATTTAACACATTTGTACCCCATAATACAGGTATGACGTCACCGAATTTTCAAGATGACCTTGACCTTAGTTTTTGAGCTATGGCCACGGATAGTTTTGCGACTACAGTGCCGTAACTGGAAAACTGTTGGAAATTTCAACTTGAAATTTGCACATGAATGTAGGTCATTACATGATGTAACAGAACATCAGTAGAACCCATAAAAAGATACCAGAAAGATTGGGAGATAATTAGCAATTTGTGAAATTTACGATGTATTCAAATTTTGCGAAAAGTATTCATCCAATCATCACTATTTTTAGGTATCTTTGAGGGAATATATATATGTATTTGCCTATGAAATTTCAAGAATATAGCTTTGATAGGTTTAGAGATATTGAAAATTCAAATTTCCCGAACTATTAACCCGTTAAATGGTCATATGTTGATTTCATCTATTCAATGGGTGTTGTCAATTTCGCTATAGCGATTCGGCTGTAACACTCGAGGCATCCAATGTTCACAATTAAATAAAAGTCGTGTTACATGACGGGGCCGGCTCAATTTTGTAAACCTTTTATCTCTTAAACCGCAATAGTTACGAACTTGTAATTTGCTGCCACTTACTTCCAATACTGTGTTCTTTCGTGGACAATGACTCCGTACCGGAAACAGTAATTGTGGAAAACTTGAACAGTTAAGAGAAAGCTGTTAGTTTGACGTAATACAGGGTAGACAGAGGGTTAGCGATCCAGCGATCCTGGTATTCGGAAACAAACACTGGTGAATAATTTGCTTCGCCGGAAGTGCGCGCGTCTGTCTTCAAATACGCGCGAGTGTTCCTCTCACGGCGGGCGTAGGAACTTAGCTGAGCTGGGCAGGGATGGCATTTAGGTGTCTAGGATTAAAGTCCCTAAAACGAGGGAATATTTGATGTCGCCGTTTACGTGGAATGTTCCCAGATGAACCACGGATGGACGGTGCAAACGAGGTAGGCATTCGTTTACTAATTTTAGAACAATACCCAGTCGACTAAAATCGCGCGCCAAAATACGTAATTGAAACGACATCTCTGCAACTGTATCACGTTCTTGTTTCACGCGATTTTTGGATACTAGACTGAAGTGTC
>JAVTVY010019842.1:0-78297 GCA_036873755.1 Hanleya hanleyi | reverse complement strand
ATGGTATGGATGGTAGTGATGGTATGAATGGTAGTGATGGTATGGATGGTAGTGATGGTATGGATGGTAGTGATGGTATGGATGGTAGTGATGGTAGGAATGGTAGTGATGGTATGGATGGTAGTGATGGTATGGATGGTAGTGATGGTAGTGATGGTATGGATGGTAGTGATGGTAGGAATGGTATGGATGGTAGTGATGGTATGGATGGTAGTGATGGTAGGAATGGTAGTGATGGTATGGATGGTAGTGATGGTATGGATGGTATCACAGGTACATCTTTTAATCATAAGAAACATGTGTACCAAGTTTCATAATCATTCAATGACAGCTGACAACTGCAGCAAACTGTGGTGTACAGATGTACATGTGCACTTCGGCTAAACGCAAAACTCAATCAGTTGCCATAATTTGGAGAAAAATTAATATTTCATCTCAAAAATAGCACAAATAAATCCTCCAATCATAAGAAACATTTGTACCAAGTTTCGTAATCATCCAATGAGAGCTGACAACTGCAGCAAACTTATCATGTACATGTATATGTATACATGTAGAGGCCTACATGTACAATTTACCTAAACAGAAAACTCTTCATTTGCCATAATTTGGAGAAAAATTAATATTTCTTGTCAAAAATAGCACAGGTACATCCTCTAATCATAAGAAACATGTGTACCAAGTTTCATAATCATCCAATGACAGCTGGCAACTGGAGCAAAGTTACCATGTAGATGTATATGTATACATGTAGAGGCCTGTATGTACAATTTACCTAAACAGAAAACTCTTCATTTGCCATAATTTTGAGAAAATTAATATTTCTTCTCAAAAATAGCACAGGTACATCCTCTTATCATAAGAAACATGTGTACCAAGTTTCATAATCATCCAATGACAGCTGACAACTGGAGCAAACTTACCATGGACATGTATATGTACAATTTACCTAAACAGAAAACTCTTCATTTACCATAATTTGGAGAAAAATTAATATTTCTTGTCAAAAATAGCACAGGTACATCCTCTAATCATAAGAAACATGTGTACCAAGTTTCATAATCATCCAATGACAGCTGACAACTGGAGCAAAGTTACCATGTAGATGTATATGTATACATGTAGAGGCCTACATGTACAATTTACCTAAACAGAAAACTCTTCATTTGCCATAATTTTGAGAAAAATTAATATTTCTTCTCAAAAATAGCACAGGTACATCCTCTTATCATAAGAAACATGTATACCAAGTTTCATAATCATCCAATGACAGCTGACAACTGCAAAAAACTTTCCAAGTACAGATGTACATGTGCACTTCAGCTAAACGCAAAACTCATTCATAGGGATTTTAACATTAGAGTACCCCAGGGGTAGTACCCCCAGGTGGCATACCCACCCCCCATATTTTTTATATTTTTTTTATATTTTTTCTAATTATTCTAGATTTTTTTTTAACTTGCTAAACCAAAAACCCATTCATTTCCAGGCAGGGGACACCGACACCGACACCGACACCGATGACGACATCCTCTTTCCCCCTCTCACAATATCTCCCCTTTACTTCGTAAGGCGAGATAAAAAGGACATAAAGCAATGAGTTTCAGAATGTCTGGGATCAGAAATGCAGACAAAAACACATGAACGCCTTCTGTTTTGGAGGTAATTATTCAACTTTACTGACTGCCCCGAGCTGGAAGCAGTGGGGTTCAGGCCAAGAAAACTATCTGGGGCTGACAGCTAGGATAAGCTGCAGTACTGAATGAGTTAATAGCCTTGATTCCAATTGGTAGCTAGCAATCCAGAGAAAGGTCTACAATTTCGTGCTTCCGAGAATGTAACATATCACATCTTAGACTGAATGATAAACTAAAATGAGCTTAACTCTTGCAAGCTGACCTTGAATCAAGAGTCAAGAGCTCACATATCCAATACTGAAATCGACAGTAGTCCAACACAAGAAAATAGTAGTTTTCCTGCAAATGGATTCCTTTCAGGCGAGAGAATTTTTCATGAAGGAAGAAGAAAGTGATGAAGTAAACATTTGTTCTTGAGTTAAAAAACAGGTATGAAGTTCATAAAGGACCCTTCTTCCCGTTAAATTAGTAAATGTATGGTTAATTTCACAACATTTTAACTAAATGTAGCTGTTTCAAACATGGGAGACAACTTCACAAGACAAATGCCATATACATGTACATGTATGGGAGAGAACTCTGAATATTCCAACCTACATGTAACATACACTGTAGAGTCAGCTAAACTTGATTCAGTTTTGGGGCACTGAAGATCAAATTTTGACAAATTGATCTCAAAATGTATGGGTCCTCTTTACCTTGAAACTACAGATATCGCATGGACAACAAATGTTAATGGATGAATGAACAGAACGCAACATCGCATTACACGACTTCGTCTTCGACAGGCATATGAAAATGTGACTTTTAATGATTTCTTGATTTTGGGGTCACAGTGACCTTGACCTTTGACCCACATTTTGGTATGAAACACATCATGTCCCTTTAACCCTCTCTGTACCGTATCGGTACAATTGTACCGATAGAAATATAATTCAGTAATTGCCTGTCATTGGCATACAAAAATTAAGTATTTCTATGCAAACATATTATACCTTGTTCGAAAGCTTGAAGTGTCGTCTCTGAAACTACGTAGGTAATGATAAATATATCTTCGCTTCATTCATGTTCATGACAGTGTTGATACCAGCTTGGCACTGTTAAAAATGCCGGTACAGAGGGAGTTAATGTATCTACTTGCAGAAATAAGTTATTTTTAATGATTTCCTGATTTTGGGGTCACAGTGACCTTAACCTTGACCTAAATTTTGGTACACGACAAATTGACTTCCCTCAATGTATCAATGGACACAAACAAATCATGATTTTTAAGAATTTCATGATTTTGAGGGTCACAGTGACCTTGACTATTGACCTTGACATAAATTTTGGTACTTGAATGACAAACCGTCTCCCCGTAATTTCTCAATAGACACAAATAATCATGATTTTTAACAATTTCACGATTTTGGGGTCACAGTGACCTTGACCTACATTTTGGTATGTGACACATCGTGTCACACTAATGTATCTACTGACACAAAAATTGTTATTTTTTATAATTTCCTGATTTTGGGGTCACAGTGACCTTTGACCTTGACCTAATTTTTGGCATGCGACACTTCATTTCCCCCTATTGAATCCACTCACAAACAATCAGTAATTTTTATTCATTTCCTGAGTTTTATGTCACACTGACCTTTGACCTTGATTCTGGGGTCACAGTGACCTTGCCTATTGACCTGGACCTAAATTTTGGTAGATGACAAAATGGCTCCCTGTAATTGTCAATGGACTCGAAAAATCATGATTTTTAACAATTTCACAATTTTGGGGTAACAGTGACCTTGACCTTTGACCTTGACCTACATTTTGGTAGGTGACACATCGTGCCCCACTAATGTATCTACTGACAAAAAAAAAAATATTTTTAATAATTTCCTGATTTTGGGTTCACAGTGACCTTTGACCTTGACCTATATTTTGGTATGCGACACTTCATTTCCCCCTATTGAATCCACTCACAAAAAATTAGAAATTTTTAATGATTTCCTGATTTTTCAGTCAAACTGACCTTTGACCTCTGACCTCGACCTACATTTGGCAAGCAAAACATCGGTCCGCCCTAAGGCATCCACACATCAAAAATTAGAACTGTAGATAGAAAACTGTCAATGATCAATGATTTCCTGATTTTAGGCAACAGTGACCTTTGACCTCGACCTTAATTTTGGTACGCGACACATCGTCTCCACCTAGTGTATCGATCCACTCACAAAAAATTGCAACTGTGGATAGAAAACGTTCACAGATATAGACCGGACACGAACACTTCAGTGATTTCCTGTTTTTGAGGCCAGTGACCTTTGACCTCTGACCTCGACCTTGATTTTGGTACGCGACACATCGTCTCCCCGTAGGGTATCCACTCACCAATGAAAGCATCCAAGGCTGCTAAAAAACAGGGAAGGAATTGGTCCTGTTCAATATATTTCTGATGTGTCTCTCGTTGCATACGTGATGTGAATTTGTGAAGCTTAGCTCTAATTATTGAAGATACTTCAGCAATACTGTAAAGAAAGTCTAGGCAAATGAGAGTTGCATATGTGGTACCCGTGAACGATGGAAACAATTTTGTTGAGGCGTTCAACTGTTATCACAATTGTTTGACAACCCAATGAAATTACCTTTCCCCGATAAAGAACACAACACCGAAGATTAAAAATTGTATATTATCTGAACTAAACAAGATAACATTCTGGTAGTAACCCTACAATATTGCAGAGGTCGGTGTCCGCATCATAGTGAACGTTGTTGCCCAGGAAGCAGATCGGCTTTCATTCATGGTTTATGTATTCATGCACACAGCAACCTGCAGCCAAAGCTCAATGACATTGTTATTGTAGACATGTACAAGAATGAAGTCACGGAATCTGATTCATATTCATAATTTATTTGTGTGGCAATTGACAACCAGAAAATAATATAAGTAGCCTATAGGTCTTCTTCAAGATTACACGTATGCCTACCGGTACATCGAATAATTATTTTAAAATCCATTCAGCAATTGCACACAGAAAAAATAACCTTACGTTACTAAAAAATTCAATCACAGACACAGAAAACCATTATTAACATCAAAAAATAAATTTACCTCCACTGCCTGGCCCAAACGGAAAATTATTTTGTCAACTTCAACAGGTCAGAGCAAAGCACTAAGTGGGGTATATATCCAATCTAATTAAAATTAAATCCTAACGGCTTCCCCATTTGGATATGTCGCTGTTAGGATCTAACCGGCTTGCAGTAGGCGCGTGTTGACCGATCCCGATAGGTTTTCATAGTGCTTTGAAGGGAACGTAATGACAAGTGCTTTCTGGTTGGCTCAGCCGAAGCACACGCCAAGCTGTGGGGGAATCTTCTGATGTTGCCGCCCACCCGCCAGGTTGGCTCCATAATGCGGGGTAGAATTATGGACTCGTCCTTGACGTAACCTTGAGTCCATGAACCTATCCCCCTGCCCGACTCAAGTAAAGTAGTTAAAATGCGGTTGTGATGTCATAAGACTATTAAATATTCATGAGCTGGGCGCTCCGAACACAAAATTCAATTGAAATCAGTAAGATCCTACATAGCGACATATACGATTGGGGAGCATTGATAGGATATTAATTTATTAAGATTGGGTATATATCCCACCTAAGATATTAAATCAAAGTTTGGATATTGAAATATATCCTAATTGGGATATTTTCACCGATTTTCATACTAAACGCCAATGTCGGATTTCGGCATCAAAACTACCAAAAACAAGATAGAATCTACTTCACAAAACTGACAATACGATTGTATAATTTTGCTGACCTTTTCTCGTCGACATTATTATCTGTGCAATTGCAATTACGTGCAATACTTTTTGATGCTGTTGTTGCAGTATACTTCCCATCAATAACCACTGTTGTATGTCTTTAAACGAACAGAAGAACTACTAGCACAATATGCCAGCTTGAACATATGGAAGTATGGAAAAAATATTCAAATTGCGATATTTTATCCCAATTGGGATATATATCCCAGTTAGTCCTTTTCCCTGACCTGTTCAACGAGCTGTCATTACGGATATGGTAAGAATCAAGAACATTACTTTTGCTGGATGACAAATGATGCAGGACGATAAGATCAGTCAATTTGAAAATTGCAGTAAAAAAGGATGCTTTCGCTTGATGAAATAAATCAAGTTTTCCTTGCAAGAAATGTTTTCAAACTTAGCACACAAAACGGCGGCTTTCAGTCATGCCATGTGCATGCTTTCAGTCACGCAGTAGCGCGGAAACTTGCAACATTCATTTATTTGATAATATTAACACGTGTGCGCCGGGAAACAAGTAATGAATTCAGTGACGGGTATAAAACGTTTTACACACCTCGATCTGTCCGAATGTCACACTCGCACAGTGTCAAAACTCTCCAGTCGACTGATGGAACGAAAACGAAACTGCCTCCTCGTCTCTCCTTTTCAAACTCTCTCACCGGCATTGCACTATAATTTTGGCAGTGCGGTTCAGCCGATCTTAAAACATGACGTCTTTTCGTAAATTTGGTGTATTTCATTGGCTATCAGAACCGAAGATGAAGTGGGCATATTCCGTGACTACGACCTGTGCCATATTGACCAGTTTACAGACAAAACACAATCTTTCGAAGAAAATCTCTCAAGATATCAGCAGAAGTGTTGTCCAGGAAACGCATTCGACATATTCTTCAATATCTGCACCTAGAAACGGCTCGTCGTGAGATTAATTCAGAGAAATTATTCGAAACTAGGTCGAACTACTTCATAGCGCATTCAATAAACGGAGTGACGCGGAACTTTCAGTCATTCTCTCATTTTGCGCAGGGGTGTTGTAATGAAAACCATACCGCTTGGATAGATCGCACCTCTGAAATTACCCATAAGCCAGTTCACCTAGCATGGCAAGAAACAGGGAATTTTCCCTGTTTAAAAATTAGAACTGTAGATAGAAAACTGTCTCAGATATAGACCGGACACGAGGGACGGGCAGACGGACAGACGGACACACGGACAGAAACCGCCATCTCATAATACGTCCGCCTTTTGGCGGGCGTATAAAAATAAAATGGCGAACAAATAAAATTGTTCAGTGAAATTACGGTTCATAAGTATTCGGGATTCTTCCTCGGAAATATACGTTGATGTAACTAAAATTACGTCGGATAAACTAGTCTCGGATGAATATATCCCGTTAACAGACTAAGTCGTCCGAGGTAAATTCTGAGCAACTGACGGAGTTTGCACTTGACGTTGTTGTTGCTGCCGACAGATTCACATGTGCTTCCGCGACCATGGGATGATTTCCCGACAACCGGGTATTGAAATTTCGAATTTACGAAGCTTGAAAATTCAGTTTCCGAAGCTTGAAAATTCAGTTTCCAACACACAAATTGAGTATAAATATTTTGGTGAAAACTGTTGACTTTTTTCTCAAAGAAATTGAGTTTTGAACTGAAAAATTGAGTTTTAAAACTCAATCTACGAACCGAAATTCGGTACGTAGAACTGACGTGTATGAATCCCGGTCTAATTTTCAGCTGCATCGTCTTATGCATTTAGTCAGTATTCGCAAAATGATGTCTTTATCAGAAAAGCCTATAGCTCAATAGGTCAAGGTCAAGCTCAAAACTGAATACTTGTACCAGAAACTTCAGCCTAGTATCTACAAATGTGCCAAATGTCTAAGCTGTATATCAAGCCATTTTGCTGTATTTCAAAAGTGGAATAATAATAATAGTAACCAGACATTGTTGGTACAATGACATGGTCTTTCCACGACGGTCCTCCAAAGGTATCCTTTCGTTGAAAATTAAGTTCATGTTCATAGGCGATGTCGATATAATGATAACTGAACACCCTTCGTTTAATTGACAAATATACATAATGCATCATGGGCTTACAGAGGGCTCATCATGGTTCGCAGCTCCTTTCATCACTTAAAATGACGTTCATTTAATTACAATTGCGGGGTGACTCGGTTGAAAGAACTCATTATTGTAAGTAACCGGCAACAAATTAGAAGTCCGTACCTATTGCGGTTCAAGAGTTATAGCGTTTCCAAAAAGATGAGCCAGCTCCGTCATGTAACACGACATTTATTTAATTGCGAACTCCGGATGCCTCGAGTGTTACAGCCGAATCGCTATAGCGAAATTGACAACTCCCATTGAATAGATGAAATCAACATGTGACCATTTAACGGCTTAATAGTTCGGGAAATTGTTTTTTTAATATCTCTAAACCTATCAAAGCTATATTCTTAAAATTTCATAGGCAAATACATTTATATATTCCCTCAATCGTGCCTAAAAATAGTGATGATTGGATGCATAATTTTCGCAAAATTTGAATAAATCCAAAATTTCAGAAATGGCTAATTATCTCCCAATCTTTCTGGTATCTTTTTATGGGTTCTACTGATGTTCTGTTACCTCATGTAATGACCTACATTCATGTGCAAATTTCAAGTTAGAATTTCTAACATTTTTCAAGTTATGGCGCTGTAGTCTGAAAACTGTCGGGGTCCATATCCAGGGGTCGAAATGTTTTTTGAGAATTACTTGTCACTGTGACAGGTAACTATTTTTTTTACTTGTCACCCTGGTACTTCAGCTTGTCACTCCTACTGAAACTTTTTTCACCATACTCTCATCATATATTCCAACCAGTCTCTCCATTTTCCATGCATTGGAGAATTTGAACACACGTTTTTTTTCGATCGCGAGACATTTATGACAGTGACAAATTTGTCTCCTTCCTTTAGCTCTGCATTGCCAAGATGAATGTCCTTACTCCCTGATGTTAACTCAGTGGGTTCATTTCTGCCACCAGACTGTTCCACTATTAGGAAGTTCAAAGTAAAATGTCAACAGAACGTTCAATTATGAGATTAAATTTGCTGGAACAATATTTTCTTAAGGATCATAACAGCAGGAGGGTTTTATCAACTTTTTTGTGGGTTACCCAGATTAAAAACTCGACTTTGAAAAATTGAGTTTTTGGGAAATTTTGAAATTGAGTTTTACCCCCCAAAAAATGAGTTTTTATCCATGGGAAAATGCGCGCCAAACACGCGCGAAAACTGAGTTATAGTGAATAAATATTGTGTTCTTCAAGAGATAAGTCGAGTTCCCAAATGAAAATGTTGAATTGTTCTGACAAATTATCAAGCAAAATCATTGTTGTTGTTGTTGCATTCACTCGATCAACTCGCGAGTGTTAGACGTTAGCGCTTGTCCGCTTGTCTGGAGCAAGTAAAAATCCGCACAGGCCCGTGTTGACAAGCACGATTTCCTTCCGATCAAAATACTCACTGACGAAGTTTTATTGAGCTCTTATTCTCCGAAATAAAACGTAAGAATCAATCACCTTGTTCTGATTTCATTTTCGACTTGAAGTTGCCAGGCATGAATAGTCGATAGAAATATAGGCCAATTGCGCTAGATCGTGCCAGTCAATTCGTTTACTTTATCCATTAGTTTTGCCTTTCAAGCGGATCGTGTGCAAATCTAGCGGGAGATTAATCCTGCATGGAGTTTGATGTACCGGAGCTCTCGTGTTGTATGGCAGCGGGATGAATGACGAAGTGAACAGAATGTCCGATGTAAATAAAACGAAACTCAACGACTGTTTCCAGGAAGATAATTCAGTCATGTTAGGCCTGTATTAGCTCGGAATTCAGTATTTTTAGGACAGAATAGTTACTTGTCGCGGCGACAAGTGGAATTTTAATTTAGTTGTCACTTGAAAAAATGACTTGTCGGCGACAGGTAGACAGGCGTTATTTCGACCGCTGATATCTGAAAAACCAGGGTCAAGGTCACGTTGAAAATTCAGTGACGTCATACCTGTATCATGCACTACAAATGTACTAAATTACAGATTCCTGCATGTTGTAGTTTTTGAGAAAAATGCGATCAATGTTTTTTACATTGTGCGATGTTCAAGGTCAAGGTCACATCGGATCGTTTTATAAATAGCGCCAAAAGAAAGACAATATTGTGCCCACTATTGTTTCATTGTTTTGTAACTGTCAGTGCGTTAGTTTTTCAGAAAATGGAAGCCGTATTTTCGACATTTGGATGCTTACCACTTCAAAGGTCAAGGTCAAGGCCGAGTTTTGAGACAAGTGGTGACCTTGTGACATGATGTAGGTCACGTGACCTTATTTTTAGGCTGATCGCATTAGCCGTTCAAGATTTCACCACCAAACTTTGCACTCATATAGAGACGCTCCTGGAGGTCAAAGGTCAAATTTAAGGTCACATTCTTTTCGGTCATTAAAGTGTTCATAAATATTAGGAGTATCAATGCCGTAGCTTATTTCCTTATAAAATACCGGGTTTTGAAAAACATTAAAAGGGAGATAACTACTTTTTCTTGTTACGTAACAATTCAAAAATATAACTACAGCATGGCCATATGTAACACTAATACCAACCATCAACTTTCTTTTTGATATGTTCTTTAGTTGGGCTGTACACAGCCCACACGAAAAACAGCACCAGGGGAGAGAACTCGAAAACCGCTTCTTTGACCTACTTATTTTATTGGTTATTTTGTTGGGTGTATCTGCAAACTTTCACATTTTAAATTTCAGCTGCATCGCCTTATGCGTTTGGTCAATATTCGCAAAATGGTGTTTTTATCAAAAAAGCCCATAGCTCAATAGGTCAAGGTCAAGGTCAAAATTGAATACTTGTACCAGAAAGTACAGCCTCGTATCTACAAAGGTGCCAAATATCTAAGCTGTATATCAAGCCGTTTAGCCGCTATTTCAAAAGTAGAATAATAATAATAATAATCCGTAGAATAACAAAAGGTCTTTCCATTTGTAATGGAAAGACCTAATAAGAAGAATAATAATAATCCGTAGAATAACAATAGGTCTATCCATTGGAAATGGAAACACCTAATAATAATAAAACTTTATTTACTGAGGGTAACACAGTCAGTTACAAAAAGAAACTGTTCTTCCCTGGGGCCCTCTGGGATAATACATGCATATCACAAACTCCGATTTTACATGTAGATGTGATTTGATTGTTGGTGCATATTATAAACAGTTAATCATTATTTAGATCAATTCCCCAAGAACTGTTAAAATTTGTATATGTTGTCTTTGAAATGCTAGAAATTGTGTTTGCATCTGAGATTTGTAGAAAAACAGAAAAATCCTGTCTCCGCAATGCACACTCCAGTGTTACATTGTATTTGCTCCAGTTTTATAGCAAAATAAATAAAATAGCATACGGGTGCTTATATGATAAGGTGTAACATTGAGCATGATTTAGGATGGCATTTTTGCAAGTGGATTCTTGTATTTAATAATTTCAATACATTGCCAACTGTTCAACACAACAAATTTTGGCAGTGATGGCCTACTATTCTCAGTTGTACACAGTGGGTAATGTTCCTGAATTCCTGCGTGCTTTGAAAGCCCCAAGGCACTAGACATACCAGTGTGATCTGCTGGTAATACCATCATTGGTATGTGGAGATTTTAATATTCGTATGTATATATATATATATGCACATAAAATTGAATCTGAGCAAAGTAATGGCCAATATGGAAGTTAATAAAGAACTGCAAAGATATAATTCTCATACTAAAAACTCATATCAATAAATCAGAACATGTGTCATGAACTGAAAACATAAACATGATAAAGTAGGAAAGTGAATTTATTTCTCATATCCATTCTGACCAAATAGCGTCCGGGACGCATACAAGTGTTCGCACAAAGCACATTGTCGCAGCTGTCACTCATGGCTCGGACAGGAAAAAAGACCAATAGATTGGTGCGTTTGTTATCGGGTATAATCAATAATCTCTCTGGCTGGCGAGTGGACACAGGAGGAGATCCAGAGATAGCACTTCACTGTTTGTTTATAACACAGGTGCAAATAATACCAACGACTGGCCCGGTGTATAATATATTGATTATCGCGTCTCTCTCAGCTGTTTAACCTGGAGAAAGCACGAGTAAATACACTACACGTTCTTCTACAGCTCACATATCTTCACAGACAATGTGGTGTGGAGCAACCATTCATTAACGAATCATGTGGCCAATCGTGTCCATTTGTACAGTGAAACAAGATTCCAGTTCTGGAAGAGAAACCCTGAGTGTGCAGCATGGACTATAGGGGCAGTTCCATCTTATCTGACTTCAGTACATACTGTGCCTATACAATTCCCCTAATGACAAATAGGATTCACCTGTCCATCACTCTAAAAACACCTCATAGTTATAAGCAGGTACATGTATATATTCGCATGAAGCCTGGTTGCTATTTATTTCCCCGACCAACCTCTCTGTTGCCTCATGCAGTGTGGTTGCTACATGTATTTAGTTCTCCGACCAACCTCTCTGCTGCTACATGTATATATAATATAGGATTATAAGAAAGATGAACATGAACTTAAATGTGAGTGCCGGAGTCAACTTTCTCATTGTGTGAAGAATGTTCTGCATGTATGGATGTACATGTATTGCATAAATGGGACTGAGGTCAAACCCAGGTGTAGACAAACTGATTGTGATTCAGCACTTCCAGTTATTTGACCAGGACCCCTCGATGAGCTTGCCGTGATTGTGATTCAGCACTTCCAGTTATTTGACCAGGACCCCTCGATGAGCTTGCCGGACAGTGATAAATGAAGCATAATAAATTTGATCTTCTAGAAAATTAGGAATTCTAAACATTTCAACCTACGTTAGGATCTGCATCCTCAGATGTTAATCTCGGTGATGCTAAGCCTAACACCAAGATTACATGGATAAGATTATTTGAAATCGCCAACAATTTAAATTACATTGCCAAAGTGCAGTCAAGATTTAAGATTTTGAACCAATCCATCATACAATGTACATTGAGAATTTACACTTTACATGCTGTCCCACCCTCTTGACCCCCGGAGGGAGGGGAGGGGGGAAATTGGACGACTCGATCGAGAGATTATGATGCATGCACAACTCGTCCGATCAAATCAAATGTGGACTGGAGCCCCCAATTAAAACAGGGCCAACAATTACCTTAATCAAGTAAGGCCTACGACCAATGTAAGAATTCCAATCTCATAATCCCCCAAAGAGCCCAATAAATTCTTATGTGAGAGTCAAATCTGAGAGGTCTCATTGAAATTACCCAGTGATACTAATTCAGAAATACTAAGATGGTAGAATAATACTCACAGAATGAGGCAGGATCAACTTGATGGCCTCTTTGACAGCTCCTCTCAGCTGTTCCAGATCTGCTACCCCACATAATAACAGAGTGGCTTCCTGTGGATACACAAATTAAAATATAGATAAAATTTTCTTTCAAGTTTAGCATCACAAGTACAAGTTAAAGTAGGAAGTGGGATCACCAGTGGCTGTAGTACTACATGTACTACATGTACTAGCTTGTGTCTAGTTGGAATTTCCCATTTAAGTCAGGCACTGGAATGAAGAGGTTGCTGATTCAAACCCCAACCAGGGGTGAGTGAATAGGATTTAACATCGCTTTCAACAATATTTCAGTCCTATCGCGATGACCGACTAAGCACCACCCAGCCAAGGTGCATTCCTGCTACTTCAAAGAAGAAATCTTTATAAAACACTGAGGACAGCGCACAAGACACAGACAGGATGCTAACATGGTGCAATAAAGACAAGTGATATTACAGTGACTAGATATCACATTATTAGGTTCCTGTTGCTTCTCACCAAAATGCATTGAAGCAACAGGAACCCGTGAGTGTATAGAATTTAACGTTGCTTTCAACATCATCATATCGCAACGAACTAGCTAAGCACCACCCAGCCAAGTCGTGTTCCTGTTGCTTCAAAGAAGTAAATCTTTGAAGCAACATAAAACCAGACACCCACGAACCACTCCACAAAACACTGAGGACAGCACACAAGAAACAGACAGGACACTTTACATTGGTGCAATAAAAGACAAGTGCAATTACAGTACTAGAGTAAGACACCACATTATCAAGTTCCTGTTGCTTCTCAGCAAAATGCATTGAAGCAACAGGAACCAGGAACTGAACCACAATCAACCCTTACAATTAGCCACGGCATTCAGCAATTGCCGAGGTAAATGCTGTGGCATAATCAGTTAACCTCAGCAATGATTAACATGGTGTTTTGGAGCTAATTTTGAAACTACATTATTTTTGTGGAGATGAGTTTTCCTAATTGTGTAATAGTGAGGACTGGCCATCACAAAGCAATTATAAAATTCTCAGAGAAATTCAAAGAAAATTGGAATGTCCCTTCCTTGAACAAAGTTGCAAATTTTGTAGGTTGACTTTCGGTGGCCATTCACCGAAGCTGTTAGTCATTAAATTACTGAGTTGTCAACATACCAACAATATGAAGATGTGTCAGTGCCATGGAGACAATAATCATTTTTTCTGTCAGTTCCATGAGGAGTGAGTGAGTGAGTGAGTAGGATTTAACGTCGTTTTCAACATTGTTCCAGTCATATCACGACGGTGCCTACACGTGCCCAGGGATTCATACACGTCAGTTCTACCTACCGAATTTCGGTTCGTAGATTGAGTTTTAAAACTCAATTTTTCAGTTCAAAACTCAATTTTTTTGAGTAAAAAATCAAAAGTTTTCACCAAAATATTTATACTCAATTTGTGTGTTGGAAACTGAATTTTCAAGCTCCGGAAACTGAATTTTCAAGCTTCGTAAATTCGAAATTTCAATACCCGGTTGTCGGGAAATCATCCCATGGTCGCGAAAGCACATGTGAATCTGTCGGCAGCAACAACAACGTCAAGTGCAAACTCCGTCAGCTGCTCTGAATTTACCTCGGATGACTTAGTCTGTTAATGAATATATTCATCCGAGACTAGTTTATCCGACGTAATGTTACATCGACGTATATTTCCGTGGAAGAATCCCGAATACTTATGAACCGTAATTTCACTGAACAATCGACGAGTCGCCATTTTTTTTTTGGGGTTTCGTTTTCGTTTGACCTTTTCGTTCTCGTTCCTTCCAACGCAGGGAGATACAAACGATACTGAATAAACACACGTTGTTTTCGTAGAATGCCAATCGTAAGTATTTCTTTGTATAATCTGTGTGATCTGTCTTGAGAAAATAGTAATACTGTATCATTTTCACTTTGGTTTGATTATAACGAAAATTGACACAACCCTACAGCGTGCCGTTTGAAAACATGACAAGGGAGTGAACTCTTCCTAGCGAGAGAGCAAGCAAGCGTTTTGAAGCGTTTCGTTGTTGTTTTTTTCCTCCTTTTTTTTTGTTAACCATATTCTATCAAAATAATATCATCCTCAAGACTCCTATTATTTGTGTAACCCAATACAATCATCGTGTATATAAATAAAATATATAGGCCTACAATCATCGTTTTATAAACCAGTGTGATTTTCGGTGGTCATTTGTAATTGAATAATATCACAATAACTGGAACTTCACTTATGTCATCACAATATTTTTATATTTATTAATTCACTGCTTTTGTTAAATGTTTCCATAATTAAAATTTTGGATAATGGTTTCTTCAAATTTAATTTTAGATCTAAATTAATAGATAAATGGGATTTTTATGATATCAATATATATTTTATTTATAATTACCACCTAACAAGTTGGGCCATATTTGTATACTGAAATTGGATGTGTGTTTGTGTATTATTCAGACAGTCCTGTGTGGAAGTTGGAAAAAGGAATTAAAAGTTCTGTTATGTACTGTTGATTGATTGAGATATAACAGCTTTCAGAGAGGGAAATAGTTGACACTCGTCACTGCATGTATATGAGAACTACATGTACATGTATATATGAATGAAAACCAGTACCGGCAGCATTACAAAGTTTTACCTGATTACCTGAAGTATTACTCGTAAACAACTTGAATAAATCTAACATAATTTGTTCATGTATCCTGCCGGATACCTGAAAACATAATGATGGAAACGAGTAAACGCAATCAACGACACAAAATGGTTTTAATTACACAAAAGGTTAAAAAATACCTGAATTGGTAACAGTGGACAAGGTTCACAGAAGGTAACATTTACCCTGGTTTGTAAAAAAATTATATACTCAACATTGGGTGAAAAAATGACCCTGGTTTGTAAAAAATTTATATACTCAATTTGAGGGATAAAAAATGCCGATAAATTTTATTTTAACTCAATTTGAGTGGAAAAAAACTCAATTTTCCAGATTTCGGTTCGTAAAATTTGGACTTCTATGAATCCCTGGTGCCAGAACACGAGAGTGTCCTCAGTTCCTATTATTCTGGACACTGATCAGCCCAGCCAGTACAGCCATGAGATGTTCATTTGGACTCTTTACATGGGTTACAATAACACAGCAAGGAAGCAATCAGAGATTGCTCAATTGTATGCCCCCCCCCCCCTTCCGCTTTAATCTGACACTGCTCCGCCATTGTTCTGTTCTGTATTGGTCTGTGGAGGCCTAATTTAGAGAATTATAAAAATTCTGTTTCAGTCACTTTTTTCGGCATGCCTCGCATAATACATATTCCAAGTATCGACCAACAAGTAATAATACAATGTTTTGATGCAAAATGGTCGCCCGGGTGCTTTCGCCAAATCCAAAAATGTGACCTGGTTATGAGACCTACATTCCTTGGGAGTATACTGTGGTGCAATTATGAAGCGATCATGAACTTGGCGCAATTTCATACTTCAGGACCTATGTGGTCTGCTTTGGAATGTAGAATAACAATTTTATAGTCATTTTCCCGGTCCAAATCGGTTATGGACTGAGATCCAGCCTGGACAAATAAATATATCCCATTCACTTAGGTTTGATGAACGAAGGGCCATAACTCTTGAAAATATAACCGAAAGCAGAGAAACTTCATGCTGCACAACTATGGGGCATTGACCACATATCATGCAAATTCCATACTTGTCCATAAAATATTAACCGAGATCCAGCCCAGACAAGTCCCAATTCACAAAGATTTCAAGAACAAAAGGGCCATAACTCTTGAAAATATACGCGAAACGCGGAGAAACTTCACGCTGCATAACCACAGGGCACTCACCACATATCCTGCAAATTCCATACTTGTCCATACAATATTAACCGAGATCCAGCCCGGACAAGTCCCAATTCACAAAGACTTGATGAACAAAGGGCCATAACTCTTGAAAATATACGCGAAACGCGGAGAAACTTCACGCTGCACAACTACAGTGCACTGACCACATGCCCTGCAAATTTCATAATTATCCATACAATATTAACCAAGATCCAGCCCGGACAAATCCCAATTCACGGAGATTTCAGGAACAAAGGGCCATAACTCTTGAAAATATAAGCGAAACGGGGAGAAACTTCACGCTGCACAATTGCGAGGCACTGACCACATATCATGCAAATTTCATACTTGTCCATACAATATTAACCAAGATCCAGCCCGGACAAGTCCCATTCACAGAGATTTCAGAAAAAGGGCCATAACTCTTTAAAATTATACTGGAACTCGAAAAAAAACTCTATGCTGCACAACTACGAGGCACTGGCCACATTCCATGCAAGTTTCAATCCTGTCCATCAATTATTAACCGAGATATCGCGCGGACAAGAAATTCGGACGGACAGACGGATGGATGAACAGACGGACGGACGGACAAAGCGGTCGCTATATGCCCCCCTCTAATTAGAGGGGGGCATAATGATTACATCACAATAAGAATTTTAGTTCAAAGGTAGTACATGTACACGTACCTTGATATGCAGCACTTGGGCCATTTTCATGAAAATGTACAAATAACGGTAAAGACATCTTTCTTTTTTACATTTTTTTTTACATTTTACAGCCAGAGATTTGCTGAAAATGCCAGATGATTAAAAACTTGATAGTTTTTTTCTATTGTAAAATGTCTATTTTGGCAAAGATAACTGCTTTAAAGTGATCGTAAACCCTCAAGTAAAGTTTCCATCAAATGAAAGACCATTGACAACAGCATCAGAAAATATTTATTGTAATTTTTTACGATTTTATTACACAGAGTAAACTGCAAATAAAGCATGGTATTCTATGGTGGTCTGTTGCAATCATATTTAGGTCCAGTGACGTCACACTGCCTTAATACATATATTTCAAACTGTGTATGCACTTTCCAATGCTTGATTCAAGCTTAAGATGCGTATACTTTGAGTTTCAACACAGACTCACTGTTCCAATGTGCATGTTTCACCAAAATTGGGGAAATTAAATGCAAGATTCAAATTGACCTGACACTTATGAGTTACCATCTCTCCGATTTTGGTGAAACATGCACACTGGAACAGTGAGTCTGTGTTGAAACTCAAAGTGTACACACCTTAACCCTTTCACCGATTAAACCCGGTGTACGGGGATAACGAGAGTGCCACCCGTACGACCATCCCCGGTTGATCGGGTTAGCTTTAAACCTGTTGGCCATCACGATGGGTACAGCAGTTTTATTTTTTTGCATTCGTTTTAACGGAAACCTATCAAACACTGTATACTTCTGGAAAGCCGAAACCCTGATCAATTTGATTCTCGAAATTGTTTGCTTGTTTGAAAAATAAATAAAACAAATTTAGATGTTGAACGAAAAAAATCGGAATGAAAAATGCATTTTTCTCCACATACCGTGTGACGGGCATCTCGGCAGCGAGCCGCAAAAATGGAAAAAATCATCGAAAACCTCATCCAACTCCTGTATTTTTTATGTTACATGACTGGTAAAGCGTGGTGAATATTCCCCAGACGACTGAAACTGCCAACGACGACCGGCAAAGTTTATTTCCATATTTTTACGAGTCTTGATCCGCAAAGTTTGTCGAACACATTTCAAAATGTCGGCAGCAAGCTGCGTTATTGAGCCGACGAGCCAATCGGTATGCGTAATTTTGCCCACATGACCTCTAGCAGCCAACAGATTTGAGACGAGCGTAGACAGTGGCTGGAAGGATGGAATGACATCATTTTATAATCCAATCGTATCCTCCGTTTTATTTTGCCATCCATTCAAGGTTATTTCCTGTCTAGAAAGGTGAAAGGTCGCTCTTTCCAATGAGAGGTCAAACATGAAAATTGGCCGAGTAAAACTCGAGAAAAACGCTGTCAAATGCGGTCGAAAAAAGACGATTTCTCCGTTGGATTTTGATGTTTTTGAGTCGAGAAAGCCGGGGAAAGCGCATTCTCTCGCAGTAAAACCTAATTTTGTATGCTATTTTATTTATTTTGCTATAAAACTAGAGCAAATAACACTGGAGTGTGTCTTGTGGAGACAGGTTTCTTATGTTTTTCTGCAAATCTCGGACGCAAACGCAATTTCTAGCATTCCAAAGACAACATATACAAATTTTAACAGTTCTCAGGGAATTGATCGTCAGCAGGTCACTTTTGTCAGGGGAAATAATCGGTGAAAGGGTTAAGCTTGAATCAAGCATTGGAAAGTGGATACACAGTTTGAAATATGTATTAAGGCAGTGTGACGTCACTGGACCTATTAAAATATGATTGCAACAGACCACCATAGAATACCATGCTTTATTTGCAGTTTACTCTGTGTAATAAAATCATAAAAAATTACAATAAATATTTTCCCACACTGTTTGCAATGGTCTTTCAATTTACACGTTGCGCTGTTGGTTTCATGGGTATGGGCCTCGCCCATGCGATAATTAAATGGAAAATTCTTTGTCATGTTTGTTGACTGTTTATCTAGTGTGTGATCTTTTATTCCATCCTTCACGTGTCTTGCGTGTCAAGTAAACGACAAAATTCTTGACGGCGGTAGTATTTGTCATGCTACAGTAAATCTCTGTCAATGATTGGAGTGATGGAAACTTTACTTGAGGGTTTACGATCACTTTGAAAGATTAAATTTTCAAATCTGAAAATGAATTTGTCTTCACCATTATCGTTGCAAATGCAGATTTTTAAAACAACACTGTATTCAATAAAAAGAATCTTTCTATTGGATACTATTATGTAAAATATATGAGAATATAAAGTCCTGTTCATTTCACATATCTTGATATGTGAAAAATGTTACAAAAAGATTGGATTTATTCAACTGTCTTTACCGTTATCAGAAAAGTTTTTTGGAGAAATTTAGCACAAGAAATGTCATACTGTATAGAGGGCACCACTGTCATTGTATCAGGGTGTGGGCTACCATTTTCCATCCAGCCTTGTGGCAACAGAGCACATATTTTCTAAAAATTTGAAACAATATTAAAGTTTGTGTCACACTTATTGTATGTCTTCACCATTACTGAGTTATATCAGTAAAGTTAGTTCTGATTGTTACCAAACAAAGCACAAGAAATCTGAAAGTGTATATCAAGAAAAATTCACCATGAAAGACACACTAATCCAGCTCAGCCGGCCTCATGCTGACATAATCTGTCTTTACCGTTATTCAAACTTGTCTTTACCGTTATGGTTTTAGCGCATTTTCATATGGTTTTAGCGCATGCGTGGCCGGCAGTTGGGTGTCTTCAGCACAGCTCTCTCAAATTTTTATTTTATTCTCCGAATGCCTATGAACTTAACGGCTGCAAATGATCTGAAATTGTAGATGAACTGTATATGAATTGATGTAGAACATTCAGGCTCTTAAATATGTTCGCCAGTGCTTCTGAATATAGCTGTTGTGTCACAAATGGAAACTGGGCACCAGCCAACCCGGACGCCATTTAAATCTGTTGATCAACAACGAACTCAGTTTCAACAAAATCCTGTGTGTGTGTTGATGTGGTAATGAGCAAGGAAGGACAGGACCCCTTAGAATCAAACTCAAGTTTGAATAGAAGAGCACCAAGAACTAGAAATACAGTAAGTGAAGAGACAGTTGGCCAAAGTATGATGTCAAGTAAACCCACATCAATGGGACATGGACGATGATGGGAAAAATCCTGAGACTTTTTGTGGATCATGTAGCAAGAAAGTTGGCGACAACGATAAGGCTGTCCAGTGCGAAGTGTGTAAATTTTGGCACCACACAAAATGCGAGAATATACATGTAAGTAATGAGTCATATAAACTTCTGAAGTCAAGTTTAGAACGATTATTATGGATTAAGAATACTGATCAGCGATACAGATTTTATATTTTTGGAACATCATGATGTCTTGTCGGCATCATTGAAAACTGTTGACCGCTTCTCTCTTGCAGGAAACTAGCCTATGTTTATGTATACTATGATTGTCTTTTGAATTTGGTGCTAATACTGTTATATGGATATGGAATAGGTCTTTGGATTATGGACGCGGATATTCTTTAATGGACGACGGCGGAATTATGAATGACGGACTAGACGCTTGTATCAGTATTCATTGGTATTGTAAAAAGTGTAATGTCACGTTTGAACGGGTATTAACTTCTGTGACTAGACTAGAGAAGGTACAGCAGGAAATGAATACCAAACTAGATTCTATGGCAGAAAAAACTGCTGAGAATTCTTCCAAAATTCGGGTCGTAGGTGAGAGAACTAGTGTTAGGGCCACACATAAAATCAGTAATGACACTAACATAGACGAAATCTGCTCTGAGCTGCAAGACAGAGAACAACGGAAATTCAAAGTTGTAGTTTTTGGCATCGCAGAATCCCAGAGTGAAGACCCTGAAATTAGGATTGCGCATGACCAAACCGAAGTGGACTCAGTGCTGAAATCCATTGATCTGGGTTCTGACTTACTGGTGCCAAATAAATTGAGAAGATTAGGGGCTAGAGTGAAATTACAACACATATAAGGGAAGTGGGAAGAGGTGCCGACATACTGACAGAGTCACATGACTTTACAGTCTAGTTAACCTATTCCGAAGCACACACCAAGAATCCAACGATTGGCGATACGTGCCAAACCCAGATCGTGATAGTAAAAGAAAAAACTCCGATCCTAGGCCATTGAGACTGACTCTGATAAATACAGACAGCAAATTTCTATTTCTGAAGGTCAAGTTTTTGAAAGAGAAGGGTATAGCCTCCAAACCGGACATGACACAAAGGGAGAGAGAGAGAAGAGGGAAGATGTTGGACGAGATAAAGTAGAGAGAGAAAGAAGAGGAGAAGGATATGATGATTCGGAATTGGAAGATAGTGAAGCGTCGCCCCCCAATGGAGGACGAGAGCATTCTAGCAACGCACCTAGTGAACCGGTAACACCCCCTCAACAATAGATGGCGAGGAAGAGTTTGTATATAGTGTAAATAGTTCTGGTGTAGGCTCCAACAAAAAGTTTGGGATGACTTGCTTATATATACCAATGCGGTATTAAAAGACTGGAGATGGCCAACGTAATTCAAATATGTATGATCCAGATATAATTGGGTAACAGAAGCAATACCTAAAAATAAAATGTTGGATGCTGAAGAGATTGAGCTTGAAATTGTGTGATATAAGCTTTTCAGTAATTTGTAAATGCTCACTTGCCAAAGAGGGGTGGCACTGTACAAAAAACTTGATTTAAAGCCTATTCCAGTGTGCAATGAGAAATACACTGACATACAATCGGTATGAGCGGAAGTGAGACTTAGTGCTAGAGATAAGCTGCAGATAGGAGTGTTATATAGATCTCCAAACAGTTCCCCAAGAAACAATGTTAGCCTCAGAGGCTTGATAGAACATCTCCCTAGTATAATCCGTGGCGTGTCCTACTCCTCCTCCACTTTACTCACCTACTCCTCCTCCTACTCCTCCACTTTTAATACTCACTGCACAGTGGGTCGCATAGGTGTGGCGCGGGATAGGCTGGGGCGAGAGACCTGGGGTTTTCGCTACCTGAGATTCCATGGGCCAGGCTTTCACCCTACAGTAGAATGGGTCGACTGCGCATGCGCGATGAGTGGTAGTATAGAAAGGGCATGCGATCTCCCTATCCCTAAAGGTGTGGCGCGGGATAGGATGGGCCGCGAGACCTGGGGTTTTCGCTACCTGAGATTCCATGGGCCAGGCTTGCACCCTACACTAGAATGGGTTGACTGCGCATGCGCGATGAGTAGTATAGAAAGGGCACACGATCTCTATATCCCTATAAACTAACCCATGGGGGTGAATGAGCCATGGGGTGAAATCCGTGGTGTATGAGGGTCAGCTCATGTGGGTTTCACTTCTTAAGGGTCGGCTCATGTGGGTTTCACTTCTTAATCCGTGGCGTATGAGGGTCGGTTCAGATCCCCTGGGATGGGGGCATGCCCCTGAGGGCAGTGGGTGGGTTAATGAAAGCTTGTAAGTATAATAACTGCCCAAGTCACCTGCTCCTTATGAGAGACCTCAATTACCCAGACATAGATTGGAGGAATGTTACGATCGGCATATGAGAGTATATTGCTACTACACCCAACTGCCAGTCCATGATAGGTTTCTGACTCGTACGCAGTAAGTGACTATTATATGTTAGGACCTCTACGACCTGCAACAGGCTATTTAGCCTATCAAGCAGAAGAGGATGTATGTATGTATGTATACATGTAATATGCTATAAAATGCCATAACGGTAAAGACTATAACGGTAAAGACAAACAGTTCTTGGCCAACTAACTCAGAGAAAAGTCACCCGGAAGTGACATTCTGATTATAAATTTTCTTGGAACTTGTAAAACAGAAAAAGATTGTTTAACAAAAGGCAGCTGGACTAAAACTAGTTAAAAGAAAATGGTCTTGAATTCAATGTCTTTGCCATTACAAATATGTCTTTTCTGTTATCACCTGAAAATAACATGGGCTAGAATGGGAAAAATCTTTCCTAGCCATTTTCGGGAGTTAAAGGTCAACCCAAACGCTCTGAGGTCAAAAATATAAAAAAATAGTCCTTTCGATTCTGAAAATAATGATATTTTTTTCATAATTTTGTGCAGTCTGGTTGGCGAGATATTGCCGTTTGAAAGGTGAAAATCGCTCTCCTGTCAATTCCAGCTGTGACGTCACGGAGGGAAGCCGTCTTGTATTCTCTATGTTAAAGCCGTATACCACAGTCATAAGTAGCTGCTTATTTCTGGAGATTTTCGGAGTATCGGGACATCATTTGTTAAATATGCCGCGACGTTGTGTAGTGGGAGGTTGCAGTTTTACTACAGATGACGGTGTTGGTATTCATTTGTGGCCTAAAGACGAGAAAATCGCTGCAAATTGGACGAAATTTGTACGCAATACGAGAGTGTGGAAAGAGGGCCTGAGCCAGTACTCGTATAATTTGCTCGGCACATTTTGACAGAAATTAGACATCATTCGATGACATCTACAGCGTAGCAGTTGAATTCGGGTACAAACCAAAACTAAAGAGAACAGCTATTCCAACTATCAAACCTAAGAACAATCAGAATGTGACGGCAAAGAAATCGGACAATGGAGAATCTATCACGGACATCGGCTGAACGAACCTAGCCTGCAAGCGTGGCCTTGGGCAGGGAGACGGCTGTACATGCCCTGCTCGCTCTCGCGTGGCATTTGTTGCTTGAGCACCTACAGGTTAGACTGGATGAGTCTCTATTTCATATATACTATTTAATAATACTAAAATGATCTTTCATAAATATATATACCAGGGATTCATAGAAGTCCAAATTTTACGAACCGAAATCTGGAAAATTGAGTTTTTTTTACTCAAATTGAGTTAAAATAAAATTTATCGGCATTTTTTATCCCTCAAATTGAGTATATAAATTTTTTACAAACCAGGGTCATTTTTTCCCCCAGTGTTGAGTATATAATTTTTTTACAAACCAGGGTAAATGTTACCTTCTATGAACCTTGTCTACTGTTACCAATTCAGGTATTTTTTAACCTTTTGTGTAATTAAAACCATTTTGTGTCGTTGATTGCGTTTACTCGTTTCCATCATTATGTTTTCAGGTATCCGGCAGGATACATGAACAAATTATGTTAGATTTATTCAAGTTGTTTACGAGTAATACTTCAGGTAATCAGGTAAAACTCTGTAATGCTGCCGGTACTGGTTTTCATTTATACATGTACATGTAGTTCTCATATACATGCAGTGAGGAGTGTCAACTATTTCCCTCTCTGAAAGCTGTTAATCTCAATCAATCAACAATACATAAAAGAACTTTTAATTCCTTTTTCCAACTTCCACACAGGACTGTCTGAATTATTTCAGTATACAAATATGGCCCAACTTGTTAGGTGGTAATTATAAAAAAAATATATATTGATATCATAAAAACCCCATTTATCTATTAATTTAGATCTAAAATTAAATTTGAAGAAACCATTATCCAAAATTTAACATTAACAGAAAAATAATTTTAATTATGGAAACATTTAACAAAAGCAGTGAATTAATAAATATAAAAATATTGTGATGACATAAGTGAAGTTCCAGTTATTGTGATATTATTCAATTACAAATGACCACCAGTATGAAAAATCACACTGGTTTATAAAACGATGATTGTATATATTTTATTTATATACACGATGATTGTATTGGGTTACACAAATAATAGGAGTCTTGAGGATGATATTATTTTGATAGAATATGGTTAACAAAAAAAAAAAAGAAGGAAAAAACAACAACGAAACGCTTCAAAACGCTTGCTTGCTCTCTCGCTAGGAAGAGTTCACTCCCTTGTCATGTTCTCGAACCGCACGCTGTACGGTTGTGTCAATCTTCGTTACCAAACTGAAAATGATACAGTATTACTATTTTCTCAAGACAGACCACACAGATTATACAAAGAAATGCTTACGATTGGCAATCTACGAAAACAACGTGTCTTTATTCAGTATCGTTTGTATCTCCCTGCGTTGGAAGGAACGAGAACGAAAAGGTCGAACGAAAACGAAACCAAAAAAAAAAAAATGGCGACTCGTCCATTGTTCAGTGAAATTACGGTTCATAAGTATTCGGGATTCTTCCACGGAATTATACGTCGATGTAACTAACATTACGTGTGATAAACTAGTCTCGGATGAATATATCCCGTTAACAGACTAAGTCGTCCGAGGTAAATTCAGAGCAGCTGACGGAGTTTGCATTTGACGTTGTTGTTGCTGCCGACAGATTCACATGTGCTTTCGCGACCATGGGATGATTTCCCGACAACCGGGTATTGTAATTTCGAATTTACGAAGCTTAAAAATTCAGTTTCCGAAGCTTGAAAATTCAGTTTCCAACACACAAATTGAGTATAAATATTTTGGTGAAAACTTTTGATTTTTTACTCAAAAAAATTGAGTTTTGAACTGAAAAATTGAGTTTTAAAACTCAATCTACGAACCGAAATTCGGTACGTAGAACTGACGTGTATGAATCCCTGTATACGCTTGATAAGTAAATAAATAAAAAACACCAATTGGAGTGAATGGCTGTAAATACAGAAGTGATAATAATACTTTCATAATCCCTTGACATTTGAGATTGTGGGAATATCATTCGATTTCAATTTAATTGAGGTAATTTGTCGAAAATTGAGCAAATGTGAATGCCGATCCACGCACCATGGCTTACTTTTCGCCATGAATGTCCAAAGTATTTTTTATCAAACTATATAATTCTGAAATTGGTATTTCATGGGGATTATGGGAAAACAAACAAAATTCAAATCGGACGTATATCAGTAGAGTTATCAACAGTTTACTGTCCATACTGCCGAATCCCGGAGTTTACCCCCTCGAAAAGGCTGCCTCGGTCAGTAACAACAATAACAACACAGATGTGCTCGTTCTTTACATCACAGAATCGTTCTACATTCAATACAGTTTGAAATATATGGACATTTGCTCTTATAGATGACGATAATAAGGTTTCCAGTCCAGTTGCATACCAATCTGTATTCAACAAACGACCTCTCCGAATCCTGTCGTCGTTGAGTTCCACGTTGTCAGAGTGGTTGTCACTGTCAGAATCGGAGCCGTACGGCTCAAATTGATAGGGCTGAATTCCGCCGTTGGTCTGCAAACAGCTGTTAATTTGCCCGTCATCATCCTCCTCTATGTCTATTTCATCTTCTTGGCGAAAAATATTTCCATCTAAGCAGCTGATATCGCTCGAATCGACATCTAAACCGGAGCTCTGACTGCACTCGCTTTCCATGTTATCCGCTGTTTTTTCTCAGGCAACTTCCCTGCGTGACGTCATCAAGCCAGCTGTGAAAGTGTGAAAAAGCCCACTTTGCTCCCATATTACGTGTGTTTCTGATCAGATTAGAATTTTTTCAATATTTTTTTCATATAAAGTGAAGTATGAACTATGATTTTTAAGGATTTTTAGACCAAAAAAAATTCCGTTTGGGTTGACCTTTAAGTACAGTGACTCTAGCTTGGTTGATAGGAAAACAGTCTTTGTGACTTACAAGGTCTTGAATAATTCCATTTTGGTAGCCAAACTGCACAAATTAAATTTTAGATTTGTCTTTACCATTACTTGTACATTTTCATGAAAATGGCCCATATACATGTGAATGGTATATTCAAGCATATATCACAAAATCAGAAATTAATATTCCCGAAAAGGGGCATAACTCTGTAAAATATTGGCCGACAGGAGTCATTTTTGATAGGCATCTGACCTATAATTAAGTAATTTGGTTCTGCCTAAAATGTGGTTACGGAACGTTACGGATGGAAGTACAGCTCGACAGATGGGCGGACGTACATGATGACGACAATATCCCGAGCCCAAAATGGCCAATGGGTAAAAAGCTTAACTCATGAAATACAATTCTAATATTATTATGATGTCCCTGCTACGACATGTATTTTAGGTATCTGAAAATTAGAAGAAGTATTCTTTTAAAGATTTTCTCCATTTATCAATATTATTGCCATAATCAAGAGAATTTTTCAATATATTCTCCAGTTTTCCAGTTTCTTAGATCATGTGAACAAATAACAAGTTTCAGATGCTGGCAGTGGCAGCACTTGGTCATACCAGTTTATACTCGAGTATAAAATGATACCACTGCCTTAAAATGAAAATCAGGGGCATTATGAAACAACAAAGCATGCTATCTGGTTTGCTTCTTGTGCAGCTTCAATCTGCAGATTTGGTATTCGAAAGGCTCTCCCGAGGTTGTAGTCCATCTATCAGTATTGCTAGGGCTCTTTCTGCATCAGCACAAAAAGTTCAAGTACGCCTCGACAATGCCTAATTTGTGGATATCAGGGGGATCAAATTGTTCAAACATTGTGGAGTGCTATCACTGTGCACAATTCAATTATCATTGAGTATTTACCATGCCCACCCCCCAACTGATCATCACAGAAGCAGCACTACATAATTAAGACCTTCCGAGTGCATCTACCAATGATATTGATATTAGATGTCGATGTACTACGTCAGCAGATCAGTTTGGGCTATTATGTTATTTCACCAAAATTGAGTTTGCCCAGCATGAGTGCTGGAGCTAGCCTATAGATATCCCCACGTCATCTACATAGATCTATCTAGTAATAGTAACCCGATCAATAGATGACCGGGATGCGTGATTTTAAACCCTGACCATCGGTTTAGAGAAAAGAACGGTATCATTGCCAAATATGCCAGATGTTTGTCTAAGATAGTCCAAATATTTACGGAGAGGAATCGGTGGAAATAGTCGAGCACAGCTGCAGGGTTTCCCAGAGCTGAGAGTTGAGGAGATATCCACTTCTGCATGTTGGCGGTTCCCATGTCATGAGTAAATGTTCGCTCATGGCACGTTTGGGGCAAATATTGATTCCACCTAGACTAATGTACAACAACGTCGATGTTCGACTCAGCTGGTACTTTGTTTCAATACTTGTAGTGTACAGGTCTCCATAGGAGTTAAGGTTTTCTTGCTGGGTTTTTTTCAGTATCTATCAAAATGAACCTATCCAGTCAAATTTAATGTTGTCTAGATTTGAATTGAGAATGTCTTGGGTATGGTAATCAATTTAAGCAGATTCACAGAGCAATCAATAAATGCAAGTCTGTTGATAATCAGTATTTGGTATAAAAAATTGAAATCAATATTTCATGTCATAAAATATGCACATCCCCAAATCCAATTAAACAGGTCTACAAAGTTTTAAAAGCATCCAGTGAAACTGTGGGAATAGTGTACACAAGAACAGGGTCTCTATACTGGAATAGATGCAGAAAATCGGTCAAGTCAAAAAAAGTTCAGGAGTGAGTGAGTCAGTGAGTGAATATGATTTAAAGTCGCTTTCAGTCATATAACGATGTTGGGTTCTATTCCTTTTGACACCTGGGAACCCCACCCGGAAGTTCAAAACATCATAAACTTGAGGTGGCGCTTTGACCCTTGAGTTACAGCTGGCTAGAAATATGTGGTCATTGTATTTTTGATCATCTGTAATCAAAGTACACTCCCGTTTCCCCAGGTGATAGGACTCAGGGGTCAAAATGTTCTAGATTTCCAGGTCATCCAGTGGATGACCTCATGAAAAATTGAGGTCATCTCAGTGAGAATGAGGTCATCCATACAGTTTACCTTCAACTTAAATTGTAATCTTAATGGAGTGTTCCTTTTTTGTTTTTTTTACTCCTGCCAAATGCAATTTCCAGAACGTAAACTTGAAAGAAAAAAAAACAGTTGAGAATAACATGTTACACATCCACATGTCGGCATAATATTATAATACAACTTCCATTTTCTCTTGGGATAAAAGTGTCATATTACAATTAGGTGCACAAGTCAGTTGTTGCAAATTTGGCTTCTTTGACCATGTTAACTTGTCAAATTCAAGACAAACCTCACTGGGCATTTTGTTACTTCATTATCAAAATGCAACCAGGAATTAGGATCTACAATGTATTTTGTCTCCATGAATCTTGAAAGTGATAATTAAACTTTCATGGAAGCACTGGTCAATTTTTAAATCACTCCTACTCGATTCTACAAGACTTAATTCTGAATAGTTTTTCAGCCCCACATCAACTTCATATGGCGTGGAAATTTCAAATGGTGTTTGGCATGTTTGATTATCATCAGTATTCTGTGAAGAATCGACTTCATCAGCCCAGGGGCGTTTTGAAGCCCCCAAAACCTCGGAAATGCATTAATGATGCATATTGCTGTCAGCCGCGACAAGTTCGTGTTGTTGTTGTAAGTGAAAGTGCATGGGTGAAATTGTTCCAAGGGAACTAATGCTGTCATAGCCTGAAGCATTGAGAGGAAGGGAGGTCACTCGTGGTGACAGTGTAGGAGGGACAGGAAAAAATGTTCCACATAGGACCATTTCAGCATGGTCAGCATCCACTCCTTTAGCAAACATGGCTGGCAATAGAGTTGGGCTGTCAGCGGGAAAGATGAACAAACATTTTCAACAATTCTGCCAAATCCATGATATTGACAGTTAGTTTTTACGGAGCCAATTTTTTTGTGATCGTCAGGAGGACGAACTGGCCTTCAATTTTACTCGTCAGCAGATTTTTTTTGGTCATAAAAACGAATGAACGAACATTTTGACCCCTGGGACTTAGTGAGATAATTTGATGTTTGAGCTGCAACAGTTCTTCTTCCAGAGTGTTAATGTCATTATATGGATATTTTTCATTTGGTTGCCATGGAAACCACAAAAAGCATCAAAATGTACCCAATTGTGCATTGAAACACAACAATGTTGCATACTAAAGTCTCCAGCTGCAACGGTTCGGCTTCTAGAGCATCAACATAATTATATGGATATTTTCCATTTAGTTGCCATGGGAACCACAAAAAACAACAAAATGTACCCAATTTGAATAGGCTTGTGCTTTGCCACACAGCAATGTTGCATACCAAATTTGAAATCTCCAGCTGCAATGGTCTGGCTTGTAGAGCATCAACATCGTTACATGGATATTTTCTGTTTTGCTGCCATGGAAACCACAAAAACCATCGAAATGTACCCAATTTCAATACGCTTGTGCTTTGCCACACAGCAATGCTACATACATGTACCAAATTTGAAGTCCCCAGCTTCAACAATTCGGCTTCTAGATCGTTAATGTCGTTACATGGATATTTTCTGTCTTGTTTCCATGGAAACCACAAAAACCATTGAAATGTATCCAATTTCAATATGCTTGTGCTTTGCCACACATCAATGCTGTATACCAAATTTGAAGTCTCTAGATGGAATGGCTCAGCTTCTAGAGCGTTAACATAGAATTCGGATCGACAGACGAACTGACGGAGATTTTCTGTCTTGTTGCCATGGAAACCACAAAAATCAGCAAAATGTACCCATTTTCAATAGGTTTGTGCTTTGCCACACAGCAATGCTGCATACCAAATTTAAAATCTCAAGCTGCAATGGTACCAAATTTGAAGTCCCTAGCTTCAACGGTTCGGCTTCTACTTCTAGATCGTTAATGTCATTACATGGATATTTTCTGTCTTGATGCCATGGAAGCCACAAAAACCATCGGAATGAATCCAATTTCAATAGGCTTGTGCTTTGCCACACATCAATGCTGTATACCAAATTCGAAGTCTCTAGGTGGAATGGTTCAGCATATAAAACGTTAACGTCAAATTCGGACGGACAGACGAACACTCAACAGATGGAGATTTTCTGTCTTGTTGCCATGGAAACCACAAAAACCAGTGAAATGTACCCAATTTCAATAGGCTTGTGCTTTGCCACACAGTAGTGCTGCATACCAAATCTAAAATCTCCAGATGCAATGCCAATGGTCTGCATGGTTTCTATAGCAGGGTTCCCAAACCTTGGGGATTTTCAAATTCCAGACATTTTCCATACCTTTTCAAGACCTATGATGTCTTTTTCCAGACTCAATGGATCAACTTTTTTATTTGAAAATAAAATCACGTTTTCTTTTATTCTATGAAAAAGAAATTAAATGAAATGTCTGAAAAGTGTTCTAGTTCTGGAAATCTTGATTGGAGGATCCCTTCATAATAATTGTTCATCTTTATATAGTTTGAACAAGTTAAATACGAAGCTGCGCATCTGAAAACCCCTCGGCTCTGGGCGCCAGCCATTCATAATGTATTCAATTTGAAGCAAGACTTCAGGAACACCAAGCAGTCAAGTGACAAATATACAGATTATGAAAAATTTTGCCATTAGAAATGGCCTCGAACATTTCCGTCCAATCAGAGAAACCGGTATTCATTACATAATTCTGTTGATGCATCGATGATGTATACCAAATTTTACATGGAGCATTTGAAAATTATCAGAGATAGAGATCATTAATGATTTCGCATAAATTAAAGATGGCCGCCCATCTTTCCCACCACTCAGAGAAACTGATGTGGTTATTCATTGCAAGTCTCTTGATACATGGATGCTGTATACCAAGTTTCATATAGAACACTGAAATGGTATCAAAGATATACATCATTAAAGATTTTGCATAAATTAAAGATGGCCACCAAGGTTTCCGCCCAATCAGAAATGCCAGAACTGTCTATTGATACATCGATGATGTATACCAAATTTTACATCGAGCACTCGAACGGTATCAGAGATAGAGATCATTAATGATTTCGCATAAATTAAAGATGGCCGCCCATCCTTCCCGCCACTCAGAGGAACTGATGTGGTTATTCATTGCAAGTCTCTTGATACATCGATGCTGTATACCAAGTTTCATATAGAACACTGAAACAGGGCTCTCAAGGAGAGGCGAGCGATCACTCGCGCGCGCCTCCTGCTCGCCTGAAATCAAAAAATGGCGAGTGGTTCACCACTCGCCTGTTTTCGTCGGTCAGAATAAAATTTAATGACACCTTCAGCTGTTGTTGTCAAGTTCTTGACTTCTAAGATATCTCGTTGTTCATCATTGGCACGTTTCATAGGTCAGAATAATATTTAATGACATCTTCAGCTGTCGTAAAATTCTTGGTTCGTAAAGATCTTGTTGTTCAGCAATTTCGGAAGGCTTCCCGCCATTTCCGCTTCATGTGTTTGTGCAAAAAGTATAACCCTGTGTCGGAACGAAATTACAGGTAGACTGGTTGCCTCCCTTGTATTTCCATACAGACACGTCTTGAGCCGTGGGTTATGATTTCCAAAAATATAAAATCCGTCAAACACCACGGCTCAAACCACCATGGCATCACGCTGTTTTAAACATTACATGTAGTTTCCGATTTTGTTTAACATTACATCACTGCGTTTTAAACATTAGTTTTCGATTTTGATTTACTCTCGATGTTACGCGGACTTGACTTTCGTCCCACGATCAAGTCCATGCTTTTCATTGATCTCATGCAATTCGATACGATACGATACGATATTTATTTATTCCGGTGCCAAGCACGCGTGCGTTTTCGTTCCTGACAATTTTGTAACTGTTAGCAAGATGTTAGCGGAAAATTGCACGATGTCGAATCCGAAAGGAAAGCCGATAGAACTATCAACGTACCTAAAATGGGGAGAAGAACTTACATCAGTGTTCCGAATTAAAGAAGACTACAACACCGTTCAGAACCGCGCATGTGTGACCCACATATTCTGTAATGTACTTGTAGAAGTAATTTCAGCATTTCACTCGCCTCAGGAATTTCTCAGGCGAGTGATAAAAGCACTCGCCTCACTCGCCTAAGCTTAAATTCAGGCGAGTGACGAATCACTCGCCTTCATTTTGCTCCTTGAGAGCCCTGCTGAAATGGTATCAAAGATATACATCATTAAAGGTTTTACATAAATTAAAGATGGCCACCAAGGTTTCCGCCCAATCAGAAATGCCAGAACTGTCATTTATCGTAAGTCTATTGATGCATCGATGATATATACCAAATTTTACATCGAGCACTCGAACGGTATCAGAGATAGAGATCATTCATGATTTTGCATAAATTAAAGATGGCCGCCCATCCTTCCGGCCACTCAGAGGAACTGATGTGGTTATACATTGCAGGTCTCTTGATACATCGATGCTGTATACCAAGTTTCGTATAGAACACTTGAATGGTATCAGAGATATATATCATGAAAGATTTTGCATAAATTAAAGATGGCCGCTAAGGTTTTCACCGAATCAGGGAAACTGGTTTGGTCATTCCTTTGAAGTTTCTTGATGCATCGATGATCTATACCAAGTTTCACACTGAACAGAGAAATGGTACCTAAGATACACAAGATTAATGATTTCGCATAAATTAAATATGGCCGCCAAAGTTTCCAACCAATCAGGTCCAGATTCAATAGGGTTCTGGGTCATGAGCATATGGATGTGCAGTGCAAGTTTGGTGTTCCTAGGGTAAGTCGTTCTGCAGATATCTTGGTAACAAGCAAGCTGTGATGGTTTCGCATAAATTAAATATGGCCGCCAAAGTTTCCAACCAATCAGGTCCAGATTCAATAGGGTTCTGGGTCATGAGCATATGGATGTGCAGTGCAAGTTTGGGGTGCCTAGGGTAAGTCGTTCTAAAGATATCTTGGTAACAAGAAAGCTGTGATGGTTTCGCATAAATTAAAGATGGCCGCCAAAGTTTCCAACCAATCAGGTCCAGATTCAATAGGGTTCTGGGTCACGAGCATACGGATGTGCACTGCAAGTTTGGTGTGCCTAGGGTAAGTCGTTCTAAAGATATCTTGGTAACGAGAAAGGTGTGACGGACAGACGGACGGACGGACAGACGGACAGACGTACATGACGACGACAATACCCTTCGGCCAAATTTTGGCCGAGGGGTAAAAAATATTAGAACTGATAAGAGAAGCTAGAAAAAAATATCAAGGGAGACAACTTATGTAGAACATTGAGCGGAGTTATCCCCCTTTAAAACGTTGCCCCTGGAAACCATAAACCACGCAATTTGCGAGCTGTTTGGAGGAGATATTTCGTATAAATTATCGTTACCAGTGAAGATTACAAGTACCAACACCAGTTTTATCAGACTGTAGTGACTTTAATACGAAGTGAATGACAGGTACACGCTGCACACAAATGGACGAACCCACGAGGAGACCTCAAATACAATACCGAAAGTCAACTTCTTGACATGCGCAGTAACTAACTCTGCAAAAGTGCAGACGTAATACGCATTTTACTAACCAGTTTATGTGTATTTCGAGCAAGGCCATCCATTTGCGATGGCCACGACATCCAAACTTCCAGAGATTTTGGTTTTCGACAAAAATAAATCTCTCAAGCAGGACAAGTGCCCAGAGACTAAAATGAAATTTTCGAATGCATGAATTATGGATGGATGCTATTTTTCCCGACCCCAAGAATGAAATTCAAGGACTTTTCAAGGCCGTGAACAGCTTTTTGCATTTTCCCCCCGACTTCTCCCGGTTCTTCCGACCGCGTGGGAACACTGCTAGAGAGTTAATGTCGTTACATGGATATTTTCCGTCTTGTTGCCATGGAAACCACAAAAACAATCGGCTTGTGCTTTGCCACACATCAATCCTGTATACCAAATTTGAAGTCTATAGATGGAAAGTAGAACGTTAACGTCGAATGCGGACGGACGGACAGACGGACGACACGACGACAGATGGACGGACCGACAAGCTGAATCCAGTATACCCCTCTATACTTCGTAACGGGAGGTATAATTATACACGTCTGACAAAAAATCATAAATTGGATATGCACATCCCAAACTCAATTGAACATACAGTGTCGCCTCACTATAACGCTGTTATTGGGGGACCAAATTTGAATCACCTTATAGATTTTCAGCGTTATAAAAGGGTTGAAATGATATGCATTTGTTGATTTGGGGGACACGACAACACCCGCCTTATTTCAGAATCTGTGCTATATTGAGGCACCTTATAGCGAGGCTAGACTGTATCTACAAAATTTCAAAAGCATCCAGTGAAAACTGTGGCACTACTAGTTAATTACACAAGGTAAGTGTGACTGACAGACAGACAGATGGACAGACACACAGATGGACAGGCCAAACACTAAATGCCTCCCACTAGCGTACTTCATATGCATAGGCATAAAAACTCCTCTTTATTTCCCAATGCCATACATGTACTGTACCAGACTAGAATAATTTAACTGGTCAAACTTTGTTTGCTGCTGGCTAAAAGCAACAGACAGAGTAGATTGAGGATGCAAAGTGTAATAATTGTGTAACACACACAGTCAAGGCAGGTACCAGTAGTGTACATTTAACAAGTCTGACCTTCATAAAGGTCCATAGGTCAACCATCCAGGCCTGTCCAGAGAACAAATGATTATGGCCAGACAAGAAGACAACCTCTCTGTGATGTAGGGAAATCTGAGTTCAGGAAGTCACAGACTATACCCTATTATTGAGCAGAACTGGATCCTTCCTCCTGTACTGGCAGATAAATTGTGCCAATCAGTTCTGATCAAGCCTTTACCAATATCCCACATACATGTACAAGTTGTTGGTCAGATGTGATTATCTCTACACAGACCAATGTTATATACTGTCTATCTTTATTGGACAAGGTTGGTACTGACTGATCTAACGGCGATGACATACAATACACCTTCCTCAATGGCAGCTCATATTTTGTCATACATATCTAATTGTCCAGGACAGCATAATTAGTCCATCCAAGCATAAACAGATTGGAAAACCAATATTGCAGTTGTATAATTATGTTGTTATGTGTGCAGCATCATTCTCAACTCATCTCTCCTCGCTGGAAATATGGATCATACATTTGAACTGGTGAAAAGCCCAACAAGTTGAATATAATGCCACATGCATTCTTGTACAGTGTAGCCTCAGTATAAGCTGGCTCAACATACATGTAGCACTGATTCTGATATGAGGCTGGTGCTATGGTGTCCCCCAAACTAAAAAATTATGCATATTATTTCAACTCTTTTACTAGGCTAAAAATCTATAGTGTGTTTCAAATTTGGTCTCAAATGAACAGCATTATCTGAGGTTGGATTGTAGTATCACAAGTCCTCAGTATCCAATGTTACATGTACTCAGTAGAGGCAGAGCAATATTCAGGGGGTTTAGGAATACTTTTTTGTTTCTTTTGAGGACATGTATATGTGAAATTAGACCTGAAATGAATAGTTTGTTAAAATTCCGAATATTCAAATAGTAAAATGACATTCGAATATTCGAGATGACCCCTTAGTGCAGTAATATGTGTCTTGTAGTTTGCAACTTGTTATCACATGGTAGACGATCAAAATAACCAGCAAACATATTTCTAATTTGTGGTAACAATGTCATATTATCAGGGGATCCGATGAGAAAGGACTGTGTTAGCACTGTAAGAGTTATAATTTTAAATGTAAAGGTAGGCACATATATACCTATATACACAATTTTTAGTCAGTCACTCAAACATTAGATAAGAACAGGATGACGCTGATTGGCTATTGCAGTGTGACCTGTGTGTCTTCCATCGTTCTATTTTCTCACAATCTGATTGGCTCTTCAACTACATGTACCTGGCTTCAACCCATTGCCTTCAACCTTGACCTCCCGCTGGCCCGGGGCCAACAATGGCTGATAAAATATAATCTGTAATCGATTTTATTCATCATTGAGTGTTCTCATATAGTTTCTCAGTTTAATTCCAATAAATTAAGTAAAGCTGAACCACCTGCCATATGAAATTACTGGTTCAACAAACATTGGCCCGATGGCCAATCAAACAGAAGGTAACATCAGTTTCCATTATTGGATAAGTGTGACCATATGACCTGCATTGAATAATCTATAATTGGCAGGAGCACTTGAACTTGGGTCTTGGGTCAGGCTCGCCGCTGTTTATCCCTAAGCCCAACTCACACTACAAACATTTTGTTGTAAAACAGAACACTTTGTTCGAGTTTTTGTTCGTGATAAATTTAGCCCAGCTCACACTATGAACATTTTGTTGTATTAGAACAAAAACACTGTTCAGAACATGTTTTGTCTGCAGTGTGAGGTGCCCAAAAACACTACCATTCTGCCATTTTGTTGTGTCATGTGAGAGCAGCTTCGTCACATGACCGACAGCTGCCACTTGATTGGATAACTGTTGGTAAATGTTCGGACACATGTTTATGATCACCACACACTGAAGATAAAAACTGTTTCGAGAACGAAAACATATTCCGAACATCAAACATGTTTGATTTCACCAACTTGTCCCTCGAACAGAATGTTCGTGTTTCTCAGCTCACACTGCAGACAAAACATGTTCTGAACAGTGTTTTTGTTCTAATACAACAAAATGTTCGTAGTGTGAGTTGGGCTTAAGGTACCTTTATTTCTCTTTGTGAACAACGTTGTGGCGATGAAGGTCAACAGAAAAGTGAAAATAAAGTTGTCATTGCGGCTTCACTTTCCGTAAGTATTTTACTTTTCTAACAACAACAAATCTACTCTGACTCGATTTCATGGAAATTTCCACTCGTGTTTCTAATTTATTTATATTTCTACTCTCGATTATCTACTTATTAATTCTACGAAAATTTTTATCCAAAAGATCACTGACTTGGGTAACAAGATATATTGATTTTGTACTACAATAGTACAATGTATATTTCAGAGGCAAGATAAATTCGAAAATATGATCCGAAGAATGACAACACCCACAGTTTTAGACCATTAATATAGCTGGCCATGATTGTCTCCTCCCGGAGTTACATGTATGGAGACATTTCGCTCTGACCACGACAGTTAATAAGATTTATATGATAGACAGATGGATGACAGTTTTGGGACAACTGTGACTAACTGAAGACAGTTCCAGATTGGAGTCTGAGATGTCTGTACGCCTACAGGTGCTGCAAAATATAAATATACCAGTCATGCCAGTGGTCCATCTATACCTTTTGACAGAATCCTACATTATTTATCGAGATTCACTTCAATCAATTACGAACCAACTTAGCTGAATGGATATTTCCCGTTTCAGCTGTTAAATCAATATTCGAGTTACCCCTGAAAACGGATCTACATGTATGCCTTTGCCAGGCATTCTACATATTCTAGCTGTGGAATTATTGACAGACTGAGTATAAAGGGGATCACTAATATGCTCACAGACAGGACTAGGACTAAAGTGTGACTGTGGTTAGTGTGTGTCATATTCAAGATAATGAAAATGCTATAAAGTATTTCTCCAACATTTCACTTGAACTACATGTCTCGGAGGATTTAAAATCAGCATTCTACAATGAAAGAGAATACTACCAGCTAGGAGCGGCCTTCCCGCTACATGTACCATTTGATGTCAGACATGACGTTAATGACATCATACTCCAAGCACCTTGCACTGTTTGTAGAACATATTGCACCAATGTAGAGAATGGAATAGATCCTACAATTTAGATATCTGGAATATGATGTAAACAGCAAAGGTACAGTTACAATTCAAGATCAGTTGAGAACATAGTATTAGCCAGCCACACGTCTTCCCGTCTTTGAGACAGGCAGTCAGTCAGCGAGACGCTGAGACGGGCGGTGACAAACTGAGACGGGCACTTATAATTACTGTATTAAAAACCTATGCACGAGACGGGAAGGATGTCCGACATCACAAGAAGCTTCAAACATTGAGACGGTCAATTAAAAAACGGGATGGCTATTCTTTATTGGTAATGTTTAATGCATATCCCGGAGACAGTGTGTTTTCCAAGAGCAAAATAATTAAACAAAACTCGTGAAAAAACACACCCAAACGTGGCTGTTGTAGTTGTTGGACTTCGACCACGCGGAAATCCCCTGTTGTCTAAGAAATCCAAGGTGTGAACTTGAAAACGAGGGCAACCCTGTTCCTAAAGGTTTTCTCATTTCGTCTGTCACGCGCATAGATTTTCCAACCCACTGTACCGTATGCAGTTTTAAGAATAAAAATCGACCATAGAGGTCCATGTCCCCCGCTAGCAGCACCAGTTATGGTGGATTACATCCACCATAACTGGCGCTGCTGCTGCGGGGGCCATGGACCTCTATGGTCGATTTTTTGGGGTCGATGATATCTCATATCATTGATAAGAGTATGATTTGAAAATGGAGATATCGCTGATGAGCTTAACATAATCTAATACAGCAGATGGCACCCATATTGGATTATGCACATCCATAAAACATAATACATGACTGTCCTCTCACTAAGGTCAAGGGACTCCCCAAGTTTGAAGTAGATCAGTTGAATCGTACTCCAGCTATTGTCCGGACAAGATCAAACTGCTTAAAATCCAATGAAATCCAGTATGGCCGATGGTGGCCATATTGGATTAAGCACGTCCTTGAAAAACAATCCTAATCCTCCTCTCAACAATGTCAAGGCACTCCCCAGGTATGAAGTAGATCGGTTGAATCGTTCTCGAGTTATTGTCCAGACAAGATTCAACTGCTTACAATCCAATATGGCTGACGGCGGCCATATTAGATTACGCACATTGCTGAAAAACAATCACAACCGTCCTCTCACCAATGTCAAGGCACACACAAAGTTTGAAGTTGATCGGTTAAATCATTCACGAGTTATTGTCCGGACAAAAAAATCTAAGATCCAATTGCTTATAATCCAATATGGCTGATGGCGGCATATTAGATTATGCACATTGCTGAAAAACAATCCCAACCGTCCTCTCACCAATGTCAAGGCATACCCCAAGTTTGAAGTTGATCGGTTAAATCGTTCTCAAGTTATTGTCTGGACAAGAAAATCTAAGATCGAAATGCTGATAATCCAAAATGGCTGACGGCGGCCATATTTGATTACGCACATTGCTGAAAAACAATCCCAACCGTCCTCTCACCAATGTCAAGGCACACCCCAAGTTTGAAGTTGATCGGTTAAATCGTTCACGAGTTATTGTCCGGACAAGAAAATCTAAGATCGAACTGCTTATAATCCAAAATGGCTGACGGCGGCCATATTTGATTACGCACATTGCTGAAAAACAATCCCAACCGTCCTCTCACCAATGTCAAGGCACACCCCAAGTTTGAAGTTGATCGGTTAAATCGTTCACGAGATATTGTCCGGACAAGAAAATCTAAGATCGTACTGCTTATAATCCAAAATGGCTGACGGCGGCCATATTGGATTACGCACATTGCTGAAAAACAATCCCAACCGTCCTCTCGCCAATGTCAAGGCACACCCCAAGTTTGAAGTTGATCGGTTAAATCGTTCACGAGTTATTGTCCGGACAAGAAAATCTTACGGAATTACGGAATTACAGAATTACGGAATCACGGAATTACGGAATTACGGAATTACGGACACCGGTGTTTCTAAGTCCCCCCCCCCTACTAAGTAGCGGGGGACAATAAGCCACTGAGAATGTGGTCTCTCAACTCTCTGCACAAGGGTACTACGATATCATCCCCCAAAACAAATCAATCTATCTGTGCGGAGACTGGCTTTAATCCACGAGAGAATTTCAAAGCGGCAAGATGTCAAAACGAACTAACAAGGCCTATTATTGATAGATTTCTTCAGCAAGGAAAACGTAGAGTCATGTATGTCGGAGTCTGACAGCGAGGATTCGAGGGATGACGATGAACTAACTGCCAGCCGACCGGCAAATGCAATGTGTGACCCGCAACCTCCTGGTTTAGTGAAAGAGAAACTGGCGAACATCGTCACCAGCTTTGTTGCAAAAAACGCAAAATAATATAGCTGAGAAAGCAAGCATGGACCAACATTTTTAGCTCATCTGGGCCGAAGGCCCGATGGGCTTATGTCATGGCCTGACTGTCCGTCGTCCGTCGTCCATCGTGCGTCGTGCGTCGTCCGTTGTGCGTAAACATCTTCTTCTCTGAAACCGCTTGGCCGATTAAGCTGAAACTTGGCATGCATGTTCTCCCCAATGAGTACACCAGAATTTGTTCATGCCGTGTCGATACGATTTTAAATATGGCCGCCATGGCGGCCATCTTGAATTTGCCATTGAAACATTGTTATCGCGATTTCTCAGGAACTACTGCATAGATCTTTCTCAAATTTGGTACACAGGTTCCCCTTGGGGTCTAGTTGTGCAAGATACCTGTTGTGGTCTGATTCACAAATCCAATATGGCCACCAGGCGGCCATCTTGGATTTCCCCATGAAACATTGTTATTGCAATTTCTCAGGAACTACTTTGTGGATCTTCCTCAAATTTGGTACACAGGTTCCCCTTGGGGTCTAGTTGTGCAAGATACCTTTTCTGCTCTGATTCGAACATCCAATATGGCCACCAGGCAGCCATCTTGGATTTCCCTATGAAACTTCGTTATCGTGATTTATGAGGAAGTACTGCATGGATCTTTCTCAAATTTGATACACAGGTTCCCCTTAGTGTCTAGTTGTGCAAGATACTTTTGTGGTCTGATTCAGAAATCCAATATGGCCACCAGGCGGCCATCTTGGATTTCGAGATGAAACATTGTTATCTCGATTTCTCAGGAAGTACTGCATGGGTCTTTCTCAAATTTGGTACAGAGGTTCCCCTTGGGGTCTAGTTGTGCAAGATACAATTTGTGGTCTGATTGAAAAATCCAATATGGCCACAAGGCGGCCATCTTGAATTTGCCAGTGAAATCTTGTCATCATTATTTTTCGTTAACTACTGCATGGATCTTTCTCAAATTTGGTACACAGGTTCCTCTTGGGGGTCTAGTTGTGCAAGATACCTTTTCTGCTCTGATTCGAACATCCAATATGGCCACCAGGCGGCCATCTTGGATTTTCCTATGAAACTTCGTTATCGTGATTTATCAGGAAGAACCGCATGGATCTTTCTCAAATTTGATACGCAGGTTCCCCTTGGGGTCTAGTTGCGCAAGATACAATTTGCGGTCTGATTGAAAAATCCAATATGACCACCAGGCGGCCATCTTGGATTTCCAGATGAAACATTATCGCGATTTCTCAGGAACTACTGCATGGATCGTTCTCAAATTTGGTACAGATCTAGAGGTTCCCCTTGGGGTCTAGTTGCGCAAGATACAATTTGTAGTCTGATTGAAAAATCCAATATGGCCACCAGGCGGCCATCTTGGATTTCCAGATGAAACATTGTTATCGTGATTTCTCAGGAACTACTGCATGGATCTTTCTCAAATTTGGTACAGAGGTTGCCCTTGGGGTCTAGCTGTGCAGGATACCATATATGATCTGATTGAAAAATTCAATATGGCCACCAGGTGGCCATCTTGGATTTCCCCATGAAATTTTGTTATCGTGAATTCTTAGGATATTACTGCATGGATGTTGATACACAGGTTCCCCTTGTGATCCAGTTGTGCAAGATACCTTTTTTTGGTTCATTTCGAAAATCCAATATTGCCGCATTTTGAATTTCCCATGAAACTTTATCATAAAATCTCAGGAAATAATTGCATGGATCATTTTATAGTGTTCAGGGGGGACAACACAAGTTAGAAACTCATCTATTGCAGTTCTTTAGTAAAAATTTCTCACAGCTACTTTCTCCAGTTACAGACAGATGACCTACAGTGCCGTGGCACTATCTTTTACATCTTCGCAGACAGATGGGGTATGTCTTGGTTAGGCCATACCTCACCAGAGATTACTTTCATTGGAAAAATGTCCTGTTACATCTCATTGCCATCGTAACAACCCAGTCGCACATATTTCGTACTCGACATGTCTCCCCCTGGTGCATATACCCACAAAATATTGGAATCGTAGGTTAAAACTGTCCAATGTACTGTCCGGACACGAAGTGGACAGACGGACGAACGACTGCAATCACATAATAAAAATTGGTTCTGGTTATTGCTTATACAGCTTACTGACAATCACACATTATATTTTGGTATAATTGCCTTTATTCCATAACCTCCAATTACAATCATGAATTTACAGCTTGACCTCCTGTGAAATCGACTATGTTGCCATTTTGTTCAGGGGAGACAACGCAAGTTAGAAACTCATCTATTGCAGTTCTTCAGTAAAAATTTCTCGCAGCCACTTTCTCCAGTTATAGCCAGATGAGCGCTACAGTGCCGTGGCACTATCTTTTCTGGCTCTCAATGCAGGCCCGTAGGCTGGGGGGGTTCGGGGGGTGCGTACGCACCCCCCCGCAGAGCAGACCGAGTTCCGCTGCCGGGAAAAAAAAAAATTCAGAGTGCACGGAAGGACCTTCATGCGGGCATCCATGGGCCAGGAGCGATTGACCTCCCTGGCATTGCTACACATTCAGTAGGAGAGGGTGGGGGTTCACCCCCCCCCCCCCAGTTTCAACAAAAGCTGGGTGACTTTTTCATGATTTTGGTCCTAATGTGACCAGATAAACAGGCCGGTTTTTCCCCCCGCGGCGCTTCGCGCCGCCCTGTAGGCCAGGTTTTCACGGAGCGGTGACTTTGCACTGGAGGGTCACGTTGCTGTTTGGGTTAAATGCTCTGATTTGCTCATTCTTCTGTTCCGTTCACAATGACCAATAACTGTTTTAGATGTTAATTTACATAGAAATTGCATTCGCTTTATTGGACGATTATCTGCTTATCAAATTTAGAAATCAAAATTGCGTTCATATTATTTCTTTTTTTGTGTTCACATATTTCTCTTCAAACACGTCAGCGCTCTCCAACCCTCTGCTGAAATGTTACTTTCTTCGAGATCACTGCGTATAGTTCGAATTTTGGAAAGGAAAAAATACTTCTTTTACATTCAAAAGTTATCAACTCAATTTTTCTTCTAAATGACGAGAAAAAATCACAAAAACAATTTCAAAATGCAGTTGATTATATAGTGAGGATACGTCGTTTTGTATGCCGGAAATCGGCCAGAATGCGTCGACAGCCATCTAGGAGCGCGGAGCTTCCGGGGCCTAGGCGGCCCCTGGACCCTCGCCTGAAGTGCTAGGAAAGTCGAGCCCCCCCCCCCCACTTTTTGGGAGCTTCCGCCGGCGCTGTACATTGTTATTCTTAACGTGATCAAGTCTTTGCTGGTTGACATATTTTCTTTATGACAGATAGCGGCGAAATATACAGTAATACACATGGACCAGTTCCTTGATAATAGGATGGCTCAATCGGAGGAATTGCTGGCGTGATTTATCCATCTCTTTACCAGATCGTAACAAGTGTGAACTGAAATGGCACAAATATATCGGCAGGCCGGTGTGGAGGCTAACAATACCCCATATTAAGAGTGCAAGGACACTCTTCTCCAGATATCTCCAGAGGTAGGACACTCTTCAATCAATAAAAAGATAGGAAAAGGGACACTTATCCCCACTCTTAGCCACCACACCGGAGTGAGGAGTTAATGATAATAATCTTGACCAAAGGGGGTTTCCCATGGTTGAATATTAACCATCTCCCAGTCGACAAGATTATCATTCACACAACGAGTCGATTATAGTCATATACTGAATTTATCAGTCGGAAAAAATGCAGTTGGCGGATGTCGAAAATATGCTGTCAAATGCGCCAGAATGCGCCATATGGCATCTAAATTTTCAACAAAAATCCGGGGGGGCATGCCCCCGGACCCCCCTAGCCGGGCTTCGCGCCTGCGGCGCTCACATTAGGAGTTCCGCAATATTCTCTACCGAACCCCCCCGTTGCCAAACCAGCCTACGGGCTTGCAATGATGCCGTTAAATACAATGCAAATGCACAGTGTATCATCAAGGAGGTCGGCTAGGGGCTCGGAGTGACGAGACAAGAAATTTCAGGTTATTGGTTTGACCAAAATGCAACAACAACGACGTTTCTTTTTCAAGGGCCTATTTCATTCTAGTTCTTACATAACTTCATTAGCGGCTATATTGAATAAAATAAATAAATGAAGAAAAATCATTGATATAGAATTTACATGTTTGAAAACAAATTAACAGACCAAACTAAAAAATAATGAAAACTGAACAAATAAAGTTATTAACCCTAAAGTTAAATATAATTTAAAATTAAAGAAAAAAAAAAGATCACTGGATTCTGGTTTGCTTGAGTGATACAACAGTGATCACTCTCTCCAATATTATTCTTCATTGCATTGGCAATTTTGAGAAGAGTGACCCTTGAAAATTTAGATTTTGTTCCATTTTTATACTGCATAAAATCACCCTGAAAGTATGTAGAAAGAGGCTCAGAGATGTGCTCTCTACATGGCCAGAATTGCCCTAGAATGCATCTCAGAGCATCTGGACCCCTGGGGCTTTAGGGGCCTGGGCGGCCCCTGGACCCCGGCCTATTTGTCCTGTGATAGTAACTGGGTGAGACGGCCTGTTTCCTGATTCTGGCTAACACCCTGGTTGGGAACCATCGTTTCTATTATGACATGTTGACAATGTGGTGTAAAATTTAATATGATGCACAGAAACTGAACGAAACTCTGCCAAGTTAGTACGACTAACATCATCAACAGTGGATGACGATCAACGGCTGTGCTTCTATACACAATAGCAATGAATTTTGAACAGTCTGTTGTTTGGAGTAACCTACTTGTCCTGAAGTTCCTCTTATCAGGGACTAATCCCGGCATTTGTCTGAGATTGACAGCTGTTCAGCCCTCGATCCAAGACCTGAGATTGACAGAGCTGTTCGGCCCTTGGTCTAAGACCGGAGATTGTCTGAGATTATTGACAGAGCTGTTTGACCCTTTGTCCAAGACCTGAGATTGTCTGAGATTGACAGAGCTGTTTGGCCCTCGGTTCAAGACCTGAGATTATTGACAGAGCTGTTTGGTCCTCGGTCCAAGACCTGAGATTGTCTGAGATTATTGACTCAGCTGTTCGGCCCTTAGTCTAAGTCCTGAGATTGACAGAGCTGTTTGGCCCTCGGTCCAAGACCTGAGAGTGTCCGAGATTGACAGAGCTGTTCGGCCCTTGGCCTAAGACCTGAGATTCTCGAAGACTCAGCCATTCAGAGATTGTCTGAGATCATGGAAAAAAACAGTTCAGCACTCAGCCCATTGTCTGAGATTGACAGAGTTGTTCAGCATCTTGGTCCAAGACCTGATATTGTCAGAGAATATTGAAAGACCCATTGTAGTCCAAGACCCAAGATTGTCAGCTGTTGGACCCTCGATGCAAGACCTGAGATTGTCAGCTGTTCCATTCTCGGTCCAAGACCTGAGATTGTCTGAGATTGACAGAGCTGTTCAGCGTCTTGGTCCAAGACCTGAGATTGTCGGAGATAAATGAAATAGCTTTTTTGGTCCAAGACCTGAGATTGTCAGCTGTTGGGCCCTCAATGCAAGACCTGAGATTGTCAGCTGTTCGGCTGTCTACGCATGTCCTGTGATGCAGTTGGACGCAATAGAATGCTTTTTTGAGTTGTCTGAAGTAGAGCTCACAGAGGAACACGAAAGTGGGTGCAACATACACATCAGTGTTAAGTGACTCAGTCTTTCGTTTTTGAAAGTAGCAGGAGTGCTGTAAATCACTTCCCTAATAAGATTCCAGGAGTGGAGGGGGGAGGGAATTTGGCTTAAAGGTGAAATGCAAAGGTTTTTAGATTCTGCTTTTTACATTTTATATAGGTTGAATAATGATAGAAATACCAGTGTATCTACTTCACTTGGTGAAATTTGAATTATCTTGTCTGTTGGAATCTTTTTAAAAGTTGGTACTCCTAGCACAGCTGAATTCAGATTTGCAAAACGTCATGGCTTATCTTCCCTTGATTGTGACGTCACGTCAGACCAGCCGCCCGTAGACTGAACGTTACAAGTATTGACGCTCGGCCAGGTGGTCTGATGTGACGTCACAAAACAGCGTCAAACAAGGGCAGATAAGCGATGCGGATTTCATTTCTCAAAATGGCCGGGCTTGAGATACCAACTTTGAAGCACTTTTCAAAGCTACCATGAGACAAAATACTTCAAATAAAACCAAACGAAATACATGGTCTGATATTTCCATCATTAATTAGCCCACGAAGAATATAAAAATGAAAATTTGAAAACCTTTGCATTTCACCTTTAATGTCACACTCAAGTTTGTTTCACTCCAGTCTTTCGTTTCTGTAAATCAGAGGAGTGCTATAAATCACACTCCTAAAATGAGTGAGGCGAGTGATCGCACTCCTGAAATTACTATCCTAGCACTTCAGGCTGGGGTCCAGGGGCCGCCTAGGCCCCGGAAGCTCAGAGGTCCTAGATTGCTGGAAATGCATTCTGAGCCATTTTCAGCAAATAAATCTGCAAATTCTCCCTTACATTTTTGTCCTCATTTAATGGGGTTTTTTTTTTAAATTCATGTAGATCTCAATTGCAATTATCTGAAGTTATATACAAGAGACATGTGCCCCCATGTCTACACTGCCTGTCCAGTCATGCTTTGTGCTATTATGACAAATAAATTCCACAGCAGCAAAACTTTACAGAGCTCCGCGATATCATTATGTTAATTTGATACAGCATTTTCCAGACGGAACCTCGGATATGAAGCGATTTTCTTACAGAAATTTTTTATGGACGACAACTTGCTTTGGAATATCAAGTCTGATAATAAGATCAAATCAAAACTTGTGCAAAATGAATACCTAAAAAAAATCTTTCAATCGTGACGTTTGTTTCAAACAGTGTATTAAAAGTTCATTGCAACGCACGCAAATCAAAACATGGCGCCTGCTAACACCGGCGGGTAAAACAAAAATTTACTATGATTTCGCCGCTAGGTTTTATCGAACAGACTGATATATTCATGAATATATATTAGTGCTTTCGAATACAATATATTTGAATAGTCGTTGGCGATATATTCAACATCTACTTCAAACATCACATCAAAGGGACGATCGGACTCTCCGACTTCGCTGCTAGAATTATGATTTTGTATTTCCCCAAATAGTCAAGGAATTTACCGCCGAACACAGAAGAGATCCTATTTTCGTTTCGTGAATGTGTGATGAATTATCGACTTGTATTTTTAAAAAAATACGCATTGGGGTTTGGGGAGCAGGACTTCTCTAGGTGTGCGATCAATCGCGCGCCTTGAAATGAAATTAGGCGAGTGATGGTGCGCGCGAGCGATCGCTCGCCTCAAAAATGAATGACTGCACTCATATGGTGACAGTCAGTTTGGTTGGTGGAGGAAGCCGGAGTACCCGGAGAGAACCACCGCCCTTCAGTAAGTAACTGACAGACTTTCACACATGGACCAGCTGGGCTCGAACCCGTGCCCGTTCAGCGGTGTGAGGCTAGCGGTCACCAGCGAAGCGCCTTAAACCACTCGGCCACCGAGGGCCCCCTTCTAGGAGTGGAAATCACACTCCTGAAGGCTTTTAGTATGTAGAGAAGTTGAAAGGAGTGCTGTTCCACTCACCTAGATCAATTTTAGGAGTGTGATTAGGAGTGTAATGACTAGTGATTAACCATAGTGGTACACTGCAAAATTGTTCTCTATTAAACTTGAGCCGTGAGACTTCCCCAGCCTTGAAGGTATGAAAATATGTACTGGTTACATTATATTGTCTCCTGAACTACACATGTCTAATTGTCTCTCAGTATACATGTACCCAGGGATTCATAGAAGTCAAAATTTTACCACCCAATACAAAATATTGAGTTTTTTTATGCTCAAATTGAGTATTTTCAAGTTTTTATGGCCCACCCACAAGCTCATATTGAGTTTTTGGATATTTTTACCACCCTACCAATTCAATTTTTTTTTTTTTCAATTTGACTATTTGGTATAACAAAGTTACCTCCCTTGAACCTCATGTCTGCAGCAACAACAACAACGGCAAGAGGTCACAAACAATCACAAACATTCAAAGATAATTATCATATAACGCTTGCAAGAGACGCTATAAAATCCTTACATCACCAGGCAACTTCCGGAGAAGATCTAGCAGCTGTCAAGGATGGGGAATCTTGAACTCTCACTTCAACTTCCTTCGCCGCCGAACTTCAGAAAAAAGAACTGTCAATAAATCCCGCCATAGCACACCGCCCTCCTCTCGTGAAGCTACATTTACCTCGGCGCCGGTAATTTCTTGATGCTCATTGGCTAACGACTACGAATTCTGATTATGCAAAGTCATTGAATCGACAATTCCCAGCCCCGAAAATATATATTTCCGAAACCTTATTTGTTGCTTCCCGTCGAGTATTGCTAGTAACTGAAAGCATACATCGAGGTGAAATCGAGAAGAACTCGCGGAGACGGAAATTATTTCCAGAACTGGAAATCCCCAAACGTTTGAAGCCAGATTGTCGAAGGATCGGCGATGGTTTTCACATCATTGACATTGAAATAATTTGCACCATTTCGAGGATTGAGTTTTCGTCAAAAATATTGAGTATTTTAAAACATACACTTTTGAGTTTTTTATGGTCTGTATTCAGTTTTTGACATTTTCTTACTACTGGTTACTTTAACAGTAGTAAGAATGGACGTCTTTGAATCTCTGGTACCATGGCTCAATATTATTTCAAGTTACATCTGATCAGCATTATACTGAAGGACAAGTGTACTTTGCCTGAATGACCTTGTAAAAACACGGCAACCTTGAGAAGAAAACATGCATGATAAGTGATGATGTCCAAAGGCCAATTGTAGCCGAGGGGTAAAAACCAAGCGAGTAAGAGCATGTCCTGAACATGCTGAAGGGAATCAAGGACAATATGGGGAAATATATATTAATTATTGATCACTTACTTATTGTGGACTGAAAAAATGTACAGCACAAATCAAAAGAATATCAGTCCATAGTTGTCACAGTAATATTCTTTGACGTCACGGTCACTTGTTGCAGAAAGGTCATAACATTTTGCAAACTGCGAGCAAAAACATCAAAGCCGAGAAGCCATATGAAATCACCATACATGTAATAAACATGATGAAAGAGCTCCTTTCAAAATGCAGAGGTTTCCTCTGGCTTCCGGCTATAGTTTCTAATTAGCTTAATAAACAGTGACAAGGAGAGCCTTGATTGATACTCTCAGACTAGGAGAACAATGATCGCTCCATCTCAAGTAAATCAAAGAGCAGCGAAAGGTTTGGCCATACCCTCCAGCAGAGAGCCCACACAAATCACCCTGGCCAAAAATTAATTGATGGAGTTGACACAATGCCCACAGATTTCCCCAGAGAACTGGCTACCTGAGTTAAAATCAAATCAACCTTCTCATTGAAAGCTGGGTTAAATGGCACTGGCGTTAGTTCTCAGGTCGATTGATTTGAAATCAGCACACTCTGCAAACTCCCGAATAAAGGGCCGCTGACAGGGAGAGAGAAAGCTACAAAACGGTGATAATGAATAATTTACCCGTAGTTAACAGTGGATAATGGGCAACAGAGGGTTCCATACAGATCACATGTACATGCATAAAACTAATGAGGGAGCTCCCTAAAGCCAATGTCGCCTAGATATACTATCTGGCTATACATGTACATGTACATACAGAGACGATGAAACACAACAAGTTCATGATGTACATGTAGTAAAATGACGAGCTTGTATCAGAAATGACGTCAACAAATCTGGGATTGTCACAAAAACATTAGGATGGATTCCATTGAATAATGCCTGCTTTGCATCACGCAGGCAGTATGTCATCAATTCACAATGAAAATGGAACAGGACTACATATTACACTTTTATTGCTAACTGTATTGACTTTACATGGTGTACACTATGGACAAATTGCATGAACAATTCTGGGTAACATTGCTGGGTACCTAAATGGGTTATGCAGATATAAATTTGTCCGGGTTTCAATTGACCATTATACCCAGGGACATTTTTATACTGACTCATAAAATGTAAAAAGGTATGGATGCTCAAATTATTAAGCTCAATTTGCTTCATTTTACATACAAATGCACCCCAATATGCTCAAATAAACCATGGATATGGCCCTGCTTTTTATATGTACATATGATATAGTTCACAAACATAGTTAAATTTCTGATGGGAGATTTATGAAGATTTAACCAGCACTTTATCCTGGTAATGATGGAGGCAAATGCATCTCCATTAGTAAAATACTTGATGATAGTCATGATGGTAACAAAAGCCTCTTCATTAGTTATTGCTTTATTCTAGTCATGATGGTGACAACAGCTTATCCAATTAGTAATGGCTCAGTTGCACATAGGCTCAGAACAAAGTAGAGTCTGTCTGTCCGTCCTTCACTGACATGTGATGTCAACTGATTAACTGGATTGTATAATTTCACTTTTGCTCCATCTTTTTACCCATGAGACTATTTTGAACTGGTGATAGCTGGCAAAATTTTGTACATATGTACTATATTTTCCCAGTATTAAAAGAAAGTGCCATTGTGCTTTAATACTAGGATATAAATTTGTATAAACTTAGTTATCAAATAGTTCAATGTAGTCTCCTGGGTTAAAAGATAAGGCCAAAGAACAAATTTACAACCCAGTACTTAGCTGAAGTCAAAGAATCTTCATTGTTTTCTCAACAACTTGCTACTGAGCCATTGCTTTATCCTGCTCATGATGATGACAAAGGCCTCTCAATAATAAATGTTTTATCCTGGTCATGATGTTGACAAAAGTCTCTCCAATAGTATTTGCTGTATCATCATCATGGTAACAAAAGTCTCTCCATTATTAATTGTTCTATCATAAACATGATAATGACAAAAGCCTCTGGTAATTGCTTTATCTTGGTCATGATAGTGACAAAAGACTCTCCATCTGTAACTCTTTATCATCCGGATTATGACAAAAGTCTCTCCATCTGTAATTGCTTTATCATGGTCAGGATGGTGACGAAAGTCTCTCCATCTGTAACTGCTTTGTCATGGTCAGGATGGTGATGAAAGTCTCTCCATCTGTAACTGCTTTATCATGGTCAGGATGGTGACGAAAGTCTCTCCATCTGTAACTGCTTTATCATGGGCAGGATGGTGATGAAAGTCTCTCCATCTGTAACTGATTTAACATGGTCATGATGGTGATGAAAGTCTCTCCATCTGTAACTGCTTTATCATGGTCAGGATGGTGATGAAAGTCTCTCCATCTGTAACTGCTTTTAATATCATGGTCAGGATGATGACGGAAATCTCTCCATCTGTAACTGCTTTATCATGGTCATGATGAAAATCTCTCCATCTGTAACTGCTTTAACATGGTCATGATGGTGTCGATGAAAACCTCTCCATCTGTAACTGCTTTATCATGGTCATGATGAAAATCTCTCCATCTGTAACTGCTTTAACATGGTCATGATGGTGTCGATGAAAACCTCTCCATCTGTAACTGCTTTAACATGGTCATGATGGTGATGAAAACCTCTCCATCTGTAACTGCTTTAACATGGTCATGATGGTGATGAAAACCTCTCCATCTGTAACTGCTTTAACATGGTCATGATGATGATGAAAACCTCTCCATCTGTAACTGCTTTAACATGGTCATGATGGTGATGAAAACCTCTCCATCTGTAACTGCTTTAACATGGTCATGATGGTGATGAATACCTCTCCATCTGTAACTGCTTTAACATGGTCATGATGGTGATGAAAACCTCTCCATCTGTAACTGCTTTAACATGGTCATGATGGAGATGAAAATCTCTCCATCTGTAACTGCTTTAACATGGTCATGATGGTGATGAAAACCTCTCCATCTGTAACTGCTTTATCATGGTCATGATGGTGATGAAAACCTCTCCATCTGTAACTGCTTTATCATGGTCATGATGGTGACAGATGCTCCTCCAGAGTTTCATCAGTTGACTGACACACATGTGCTCTTCCCTTGGCTTCTGAACTTTTCAGCCATCGCCATTATCATGTTAGACTTCAGTACTGCCAGTACTGCATATAAAGACTCCGAGCAGAAAAAATGATGAAACAAAAAATGACAAGACAGTGCCCATTTTCCCTCCAGTACATGTAGAAGTCTAAACCCAACTTCCAAAATCACTGATGCGATGACATAAAAACACACCTTATTAAAATTGTTCAGAAATGTCACTCGTGCCAAACATTTTGCAGATCGCATCTCTTACAAATGTCTTACCATAGGCATGGGGAAAGCCTCTAAGGCTCCTGCCATCAATGCACTAACTTGGACACTCCGTCAGGTTTAATCCTGATTTTCTCACAGCACTCTCAATTCAATCACAAGTCTTTCTAGGCTGTACTGTACTTTCAGCCTGACAGAACTGTCAGAACATCTCAAGGATTTGCATATAGGGAAGTTTATATAAATTTTCATGCGCAGGGCTGCTACTGAGAGTTGGCACTAGAAATTTTCATTATTAAATGTCTCAAAATATCTCAAACATTCCGCTATATATCAAATGCCCATATATGGGACAAAGAGTGGTATATTTACTGACACAAAGTATCACAACATAAGCATGGCCTGGCTCGGGATTGGGAAATAAGTGCAGAAAGAACTCATAGTTGGAAGACAAGCGATGAAGCTCACTGACTGTATTAAACAAATATTTGAAAATGTCACTAAACTCTAGTATTGACATTTTGTTCGTTTTTCTCCCAGACTTAGCATTCTGTGCAGACTTGTCGCGCCCATGAGAAGTTTTGATCTAATATTTACTGGTCAACACTGTGGTTCCTTCCAATGCAGGCGATGAAATAAAGCCAGTGGTCAATTATGATATGATCTGGCACAGATGCAGCAAAGTTGCTTTTCAGGGTTATGGTATGGGTATTTAACGTTACAACACTGATGCATTAAAACACCCGCATATCAATATCTCCTTGCCCTGGTATTTTAATGTGCACAAAACTACTTTTTGTACAAGAATACATAAATTTACTCTCCTATTGAATATTCTGTCTCAAAAATACATCACTGTATATTCATGTTTTTGCTTTTCCATTACCCAGCCTGTTTTTGCCCAAAAGAATTGTGGTATGCAGGTCTTGCACTTTGACGGGGCTGATCAGTCCAGCAAGGGCAGAATATTTCAGTAATGGCTGGAACCAGATTTTTGATTCCATATATATAGCATTCATGGGAACCCATCACAACTTCTCCCTCTAAATAGCATACTGTTCAGCTTATCAATTGGAAACAATATGTAGGTTCCGTAAATTAGCTCACATGTGACCTACAAGGAACTACAGTCTAACCTCTCTACAATGCTGTTGTTAGGGGACCAAATTTAAATATGCATTCATTAATTTGGGAGACACCAGAGCACCTGCCTTATATTGATCAGAATCAGCGCTATATTGAGACACCTTATTGAGAGGCTACACTGTAGAATTATCAGTTTCATGAAATAGTCTGGCCCCATGAGTGCTTTTCAACAGCCTATTTATCAGCCTGGTAAAAGTGCTGATAATGTAGTTTAATTGAAATCAGCCCCATGTGAACAAATCTGCTCAGTTAATTGCCAATACCAGGCTTATCTAATCAACCTGGTGCGATTTCTAGAATGCAAGTGCCTGGTATGTCATAAAGAATGTCTTTCACAATATAACTGTGGTTGGTTCTTTGACCAATATGAAAGGGTGAACAGGCTGTGTTTACCATAGCATTTACAAATGTGTAGGCTTACATGAACCTACAATTATGTTATGGTCTGTTGCTGGTATTTGTTGACACAGCCCATCATAAACAGAGAGCTCTGCCTTGGGTTATGTACTTTTAACAGGTTTAATGTTGTCATACCTCACAATACTATAGTAATAGTTGGGTATACAGGAACTAATACAATTTCTTATTGCTCCCCACTAGCTGAATGATAAATGACACTAGCACTGTGGACATAACGGTTGATTCATTTTGTCCAACAAAAATGAGGTGCTGAAACTGATCATAAACTATCAGTACTGAATATGGCAAAACAAGTCATTAAATTAAAGCTTTATAAATCCATTGGTTGGTCTCTCAATCTCATCTTTCTTTCAAATGATTTTCAACCACTTTTCCCATAGCAATGGCAATGCACAGTATTCAGACCCAAATGGAACAGTGCTTCGGGTTTGGAAAAAGCAGAAGAGCTAAAATTCACTCCCCTGGACCAATTTTAAAGAGTATTGTCTGGGCCAAGAAGACCGATTTCATACTAAGCAGTACATAATTGCCATCTACATTGTATAAGGGCTTTTTCACTCCTCTGATTTGAAGTTAGGGGAGCAATTGCGACTGATCACTCTTACTTTTCTTCTGAAATCCTAAGCACTGCTCGAAATAGCAAAGTCTCCGAACTGTCCGTGTACGAGTAATTTGCCCTTGCCAGCTAGTAGGCGCTCGAGTCAGGGGGGACAAAATGTGGACTGGATAAGATGAAAAGAGATAGGTAGTCATCAAAACAGTGCAATATATTGAGCAAACGACAATTCCAATAACTTCAAAATTGGTTTCGGTATCATGACAGACCACACTTGTCAATGTAACATTTTGTATTTGGCCATATCCAGTTCAATGAGACATTTTCTATTGTAATGCCAGTGACATCATTAGTATAATGCGTAATGTCATTTGTTGACGTCATGATGCTGTCGCCATATCTGATTGTTGCATGACGTCACAATACAACGTTGCTGGAAGATACATTGTATGAGATTTTGTCCTCCCTGATTCAAACGTCCTCTGGCGGACAGGGGCAAATACTCTTATCATGACAGAATGGAAACTCCCGTATTCCATGCTGATTCCAAAATTTCAACAAAATCCATAATATGCACTACTGGAGACTGATAGAAAACAGACAATTTGCATATTAATTTCATGATGTCACAATAACCAGTCTGTATAGAATAACATCACAAGCCTGCATGACATTATTGTTCCATGAATAAAATCACAGACCCCTCAACCAGCCACGGCAAACAGCAATGCCATGGCCATTGCTGTAACAAAACTAACTTTGCTTCTGCAACATTGTGTTAATTTAGCAATAGGCCATACTTCAAAATCACAAGAATTTTGCTGCAGCACGAATTCTAATTGTGGGGCTGAAAAAGAGGAAGTCTGGCAATTTTTTATTAATCTGAATTAATTTTCATGAAATTCTGGGATCAAAATGGAGATAAAATGAAATAGGACACAGACTTTTACAGTAAATGTAGGACTATTGAAAATTATCAATGTGCAAAGTTCTGCCTCTAAATGTTAACACTTCTGCAACGAGGCAACATAGATCAACCACTTCTCTGACAAACTCAAACTACAATTGAATCACTTACATGATTGTAACCAAAGAAATTGATAGTAAGAGGATTAAGGAAAGTGATATCTTTACACACAAAAAAACCTGCATTCCACAGTGCCCACATTTGGGCCTCCTCCATCTGTAGGACGGGTCGTTGTACCCTAGTCTAGTACAAGAGGTATCAATGACCCTGGCTGTCTAAAAATCATTCACTCAGTAAGAGCCACACTGGACACTGGACTTGGTGGATGCGAGGAGGGCTAAGCCGACAATTTGGCAGGAACAGCTTGAGAGCTTAGCAAAAACAGAAGACAATACACATTGCTTTGAATGCCAGTTAAATTTTTGACTGTTAAACCAAATCCTTCCAGACAATTTCATGAGAACTATGAACAATACATTACCATACCTCATAAACAAAGATTATGAGGACAGTTGGACACATTCCAGCAGGGATTCACTAAACCATGTACGCTAAAAGAGAAGATGAATCCGAGCACTTGCCTGATATGCCGATTCTCCAGCTCTCCGCTTAGCCATCAGGAACTATCTCAGCGGCAAAAGGGTACATGAACGGTGTCCCTGCAGCCGAAGGTTGAGTTGTCAAAGCGGCTCTGATAACATGTCTGGTGCCAGATAGGACAAAGTCAAGCATTCCTGCACTAGGCCAATTAAACTAACATATATACATGAACGCCCTTCAAATGATTATTTCCCAGTAAATGCCAAAGTTCAGTGCAGTGGTCAATATTAATGCCCAAAGGCCTAGCCCTGACCAAATACTTGGGAAGCATGTGTGTGCATGCCTCTAGAGAGTGGCGAGTTCTTTCCTCTCAAATTCTTCTGGAGTTCTCTCTGATAAGTTCATATTGCTAGAGCAGATCGATAAGCGGCCAGCCTGACAGAGTCCCCAAAGATGTGATGATGACAGTATTATCTTGAGAAAAGCCCACACTTTAGCTGTATTGATTCGTTGTGGGGTTTGCTCGGTTCCATTTCACTGGAATTGCTCACGTTAAGTAGCCAATCAGTATGTGAATCCTATCCGATAGGAGTTGAATCACGCAATGGGGGATTGACATAAAAACTCACAAGTCTTAAATCAAGCCACAATCTTGTAAGACGTTACACAAGGCAGCTACATCAAGAATGACGTCTTAACTTTCCATAACTGACAGATGAGCCTCAGAGATTGACATCATACTTAATACATGAATGAAAGGAAATGAAAGTTCCATTATGTCCAGAAGACAATTTATGTACACAATTTGGGAATTATCTTGAGTTCTTCTAGCCCCACGCATAAAGAGATCCTTTAACAGCATATTCTGCCTATATATATGAAGGATGCTACTGGTTTAGAAATTCCGGTACCGGTACATATAGTAATAGATTTCAAAAACGATGTCCCGAGATCAAAATCTTCATTGCTGGGAGACATGAATCGACATCATTAGCAGTCATGGGACACAATAATCAGGGCCATATCCAGAGTTTTGGGGACACCCTTTCTTGCATGCCTTTTTTGGGTGCATTTGTATGTATTTGGGCGCATTTGTATGTAAAAAGCATTAAAAATTGGCTGTAAAGTTTGGGCGCCCATACCCCTTAACAGGTATCAAAATGGCTCTGGATATGGCCCTGATTATGCATGTGATAATGAGCCAATGGGTTTCAAGACATGCCCTTAGTTGATCGTTTCACATGCCAGGCTATGCTCGCCACTGCTATATTTTCCTTCCAGCCAAGAAAATTTAAATTTGTTTTTGACTCCAGTTTCAAAGTCCTTGGCTTGAGGTCAGTCATCATGTCAACAACTTGACATAGTTGACTCTAAACTATAAATACGTCTGACATTGTCAACAGTGAATCAAACAAACTTCGCTTTGAAAGCTTGCGCCAATGAACATGAGGTAACATACTGCTTTCCGTTACATTCACGACACAGGACAAGAACTACACGCCCTCAGCTACTCAGACTGCAAACAGAGCTGCCGGGAATCAGCATTCTCTGACCTACTTAACAGCAAAGCTCCATACAAGCCGAGTCTATTTTGGGAAACACCACTCTGCAGGGAGATCGCACTGTGCTGGAAATATAGTAACGCCGACCACTCCGGAACTGGTTATTTCAAACTTATTGAAAGTACATAACTCAAATTTTAATCACATAATTAATATTTTTGGGGCATTCTCAAACCCAAGCCAAAAGATTTTTTGTTTGCTAGATTGGTTTTTAACGGAGATTCATTATCAACAAAAATAGCAACAACAACAACATGGTCGCGTGAGATAGAAAATAGGAAAATCCGGGATTTTTTTTGAGATTCTGAAAAATCCGGAAATCCGGATATATCCAGAAGACTTCAATCCCTGATATATTGTCTGCCCTCAAGTTCTGTCACAGCACAGACAAGTTATGTTACCGCACAGACAAATTCTGTCACAGCGGCTGATATTGCTGTCAGTTAAAAATGAACTTCCAAATAAAATCAGAACCGAAATATCATGACACCCATCAGGATCCAAGTAGATAGTTCAAGCAGTGTGATTAAATAATTAAGGGTTCACTTCAGCCAACTGACAATCGGGACACAATTTTTTTAAATAATTTGACCAATAGGCTAAGACTCAGAGAACGACAGTTCATTCTCAGTGAAATGTTCTCAATATTTAGAATATAAGTACAGCAACCTCAATTCAACCTAAACGACCATTCACCACTCATTTCAAGCCCTGATAACATAATAATATACATGAATTTATGGAAGATTCAGGGTTTGCTTTTCCACAGGCTGAGTGGGAATGGGTTCAATGATTGCAGCAGTAAGCTCTCAAAATATAGGGTGCAGTTTACACTGGACACGTTTTCGCACAAAGTGGCCTATCCCTAATTTCATAATAAAGAAGGTCATCCGTTGTACACAGCATGGTAATTCTTCTTCCCTTTCTACTAACTGATATCTATTATATCACCCTGCTGGATGTTACCATTTCTTCAAACAAGGATATAACGATTGCTTGTTGATCGCACCTACGTGCCACTACCATGACTACAGAGTTAATCGTGTCCGGAATTGAATATCTGGAAGGCCAAAATTCACACTTTTTGGGGGAGCAAAATGATGATTCCTTTTATGGGGATAAAATTTTACAAAAAAAACAAATAGGTCGACCCCCTGTTTTTTTCAACATTTTAAAATCTCCATTGGATGGGAAACACTTCAACATGCATAAAAAGAAAATCATTTCATATATTTTCTCTGGCATGTCTGGGTTGTGGGTAGAATTTGACACATTTTCATACATTTTATGGAGTTTTTCAGAGAAGATTAAGGAGGATTGCACGTCATTCCTTTCCAACTTCAATAGCTCAGTCACTACGTCTCCTGAAATAATGGCATGAGAGTGCCCATTTAGGGAATATATATAAGCTTACTTTTACAGGGTTTTTGTTGAAGATTTTACATCTATTTATGGCCGAAGACCCGAACCCACGCCTGTTCTTAGCAGCACATCATATAAGAGTGGACTGCACCCTATATGTCTGTTGTACATGTAGATGGAAGCAAAGTTTAGCATAATGTAAGCTCTCGGAATATGTGGGTTGTGGGTGGGGCGAGGCTTAGTTAAAGAGATACAGGGTGGGACTGGGTAGAGATGGTCCCAGGGTGGGGTCGAATAAGTGTAGGAAGATGTGAGCCCCAGCATTTTTTAAGCACCTGGAATATAATATAAGAGTTAAGAATGAAGCAAAGCATAGGTTAGGAGGTAGAGAGAGGGGCTTGACTCGGAGAAATGATTCATCCCATATTTGTGTGCAGGGATTACAAAATGAGTGCAGACTTATCAGGGTCCGAAATAGAAAACTTTTGATGACTTCAGAGAAAAATCGCAGGTCAAATTGAACATCACCTGCTATTTTTGTAATTGGACAGCTATTGTTTTCAACCTGTGCAAATTCAGACGAAAATAGTTAATTTAACACCATACAGTAAGGATCATTCATTTGTTAATTTTCTTAGGCATTTTATCTATCCAATTTCACAGGAAAATATACTATAATTTGAACCATCTCTTGTTAATATGCATGTACAGATTGACAGCCCTTATTAGTTACTAGAGACTGTCTGAGAGTGAACATTATTGAACTTTAACATGCTTAATGGTTGGAAAGTTGTCCTCAACCTGGTAATGGGTCATGATGCATAATCAGGAGGAAACTATAACGGAACAATAAGAATCATGAATCAATTTCATATGACATGATAATGTATTTCTCAATCTCATAAATGCTTTTACAATGTCGAATTAACAATCCACAATTGTATCATTCACTGAATAGTAGCTGTTTCAATTTTTAAGTTAATAACAAATTACTGTCCATTTGATTGTAAACTGATGTTGAATAATTTTATTTAATGCCTGACCTTTTTCTCTTAGGATAGCATCTCTTTCTAATGTCTGGGCTCTTTTATGGGATTCGCTGTTCGCATGTGTAACAACAGAGTCTTTTTTGACATTTGTGGTTCCGTTTAACCATGTTGGTTGAAAATTTCGAACAGATTTTATCCTATCTCCGTACTGCTTACATACGCTACAACAGACACTAATTAATAACTCGAATAAGACTGTTTCTGTTGGACTGTAACGTATTTAATCTCTTCCTCACACAGGTACAAAGTCGCTCAACAATTGAATGTCCAATCTATATATACATGACACGGTCGTGTTTACTGTCAAGGTTCCCTAGTAACCACCACGTACATTGCCCATTGCGTTTCTCAGTTTGTAAAACTTTGAGCCAATCGAAGTTCCAGGACTTGAAAGTCGATAGTTTGATGCTTTTTTGCGTCATTTTTGCTGGCAAGTCGTTCCTGTCAAAGCGTTGCTTCGCCTCGCTGTCGAGAAACGAAACCGGAAATGCAAAGCGATAACTCGGCGGTTGTCTCCCCTGGCTTGAAAGACATCGACCTGTACAAGTCCGTCCACGTGGTTTTTCTACTTATTTGTTTGCTAAGTTAATACCGGCGATACATTTTGTGAGCTTGCGAACAACGTACAGAAATAAACACTTTATTGTTCAAGGTATGGTCAAATTGCTAGAAAATTATGGCATGCTATTTATTTTTTATTTTTAGCAGGTCAAGTTTTACATCGCCTGCTATGTCAAAATTTTGGCCTGCTTTTAGCCAATAGCAGGCCGCCATTTCGGACCCTGCTTATAAATAAAAGAAAAAATTACTTCGATGAGTTACTTACACAAGAATGCATCAAAGACATCTAGAGAGGTGATATAAAATGTGGTACCTGTAATTAAATTTTTTCCTGAACAGAGAAATATTACTGTTCAATTCATGCAAATTTAAATGACTTAAAAATTGGAAAAAATGTACATGAATAAACTGAGAATCGGATCCTGATAAAATCATTTCAAAATCATGTCAATAGGTGATAAGACTGTGTCCGGCCATGACTGATTACACCAACAAACATGATGCCATGTCAAGCTTGAGCACTTTTTTACCTACAAGTGGGTGTATCTCCCCCACCCCAACTAAAACTGCAAAGCTTGTTACCTCTTGGGCTAAGGAACTGAAACTTTCACATTACGGTACTTTGAATGAAGCTCTACCAGAAAATCTGGTTATTGGCAAGTAAAGGTGAAAATTTAACACACACATTTGCAAATTTTGTGATATTATTTTTTACTGGCCAATACATACACTGCATGTACATCATGTTATTAGGCATACAGGTTACCATAACAAAGATTTTTCCTTGCACTCCTGCAAAATGACTGCCCCCTCCTGCAAAATCTAATTGGATAGGAGATGGTGAAAATACAAACTTGTAATGCTCTCATCTTTGTAGTTCAACATGGTATCACAGGACAACTCAGTCGATTACATGAAGTACATGTAGAGGTCTCTCCAGAAAGGTAGACTGTACATGTGTAACTTAGGAAAATAGACGATGTTTAATTTATTTCCTTGATACTAAACGCCAATTTGTTGCCAACCAGGTGGTCTGGTGTGATTGTATTTCAAATTGCACGAAAAAAAAAAAATACAGGCCTTGCATTTTGACGGGGCTGATTGTATGCTTTAATCTTAAATCAACCCGTAAAATGAAAGGCCTGAAAATAGTGATTTAACTTGTACTTTAGAGATGAACTGCTTGCTACACATGTGCCACTAGTGGAGCTATTTTTCTCCCTTCAATTCATTTTTGAATCGAGTTTAATACCATGAATGGTCTTCGAACACGGTAGCAGACAGCAGTATGATCGATCCATACCAACAGCTGCCGAGAGATACCCTGGTTATATCCTGGTTACCCTACAGTGCAGATCTTATTCATATTCAGCATGCCCTTAGCTGTAGTATAAGCTATGCATCCATTAAACAAGGTATCTGCCTACATGTACATGGAGGTTGTGTATCGCATGGATTAAAACTGTCTGGCTTTTACGCCATGCTTTCTTAACTACCATTCCACTCTGTTCATTCACCGTGAAGTACGCTACCCACTGAAATCTGAACCTAGGATAATAACCAATCACATTCAGCAGAGGGCATGGTTTTTGCACTCATCACCTAACTGTCTTGAAAGGGCAAGATTATATGTTAGGGCTGGACATGCCCAGACATGCCAGAGGCAACCACTTTTGACATTCTGGTTGCCCCAAAAATTAACCACTTGCCCCAAATTCATTTATCATTTTAGCCTTAAATTTACATTTCATACACTATGGTAATTCCTCTAAAAATTGTGAAATTTCCCGTTAAAAAAAAATCAAAGAATCAGAAAGTTGGCAAAGGGTCCCCAATCATCACATGTATAAATGATCATTATTTCTCGGTTACTTTAATGATTTCAGAGGCCCAGTAGGGTGTCCAAAGTTATTAAAAACTGATTGAAATTTGTCCCTAAAATTGTGGGGATTGAATTACAATGTATTCTAGGGTGATTAAATTTTCTAATAAAAGGTTTCCACTTTGTTTTATTAGAAGCCATTTTTCAACTAAAACAAATTTTAATAGAAAAAGTGAAAGTTAGAGTATATAGCTGTCAATCCTTGGGAAAAGTAATCAAACATGAATTTCAGGGTTCATTTAATTATAGCAAGCTCAAGAAGCTAGAGGATGTGATTTTCATTATTTTAAGGTAATTGTCCCTGGGCAACAGTATCACTGAGGTTGGTTGTCCCAAGCAAATTCCACTTGACCAGGTGTTAATTTCGAACCCTGTTTGTGACTGCCACAGTCTGCTGATTAAACTATTGCAGACTAATATATCAGGGAAGGCATGAAGCTATACATGGGAAGTTATCACTCATGAATTGTGTTGAACATGTAACTTTCCACACATACAGAATATCCATTATGTTGAGTATGCCGCTAGGCTCTTCTTACCATCTCAATTACTCAGCTATACATGTACAATACATGGTACAAATCTACAATGGATCCATGTTTTAACATGGTGGTTCAACATTGTATGCACCATGGCAGACTTATGTTTGAGTGAAAAGGCACATCGTTCTATACTGCCCTAAATCACTTATAATTGTGGAAAACTGTCTTGCTAATAATGTCATATCCCAAGTACCTTTGATCTTCATCTGTCATTTCTGTGCAGATTGCTCAAATTTTATGGGAATCTGTTGGATTTCCGCGAATTAGTTTACAAGAGTGATGATGGGAATCAAATTTCTAGCATGACTACCCGGTTATTGGACTATTATTGAACACCTAGATGCAGTGGGGCTATTTTCTGGGAATATTACATGACAACTGTAATACAAATTTAATTTTACAGTTTCAGTTACAAAGCCATGCTAATAAATTTCTGTTTACTCATGGAATTTGTGAACGTTTAGCCCTCATGCGGGTTGGAAATAGTGTCACAAATTTGGGTAAAAAATTGCGTCAAAAAATTTCCTCCAGTTTCTCAGTTTCATTCCTGATTGCAGGTATGATTAAATTCAACGAAATTTGGCTGAAAAATGTTCCCACAAATATAGAGAATCTTCATTTTGAATCTCAGTGTGCAACGCGACCGGCGTTTGGCAGACGATGAAAATATCTCCCCACCACTCCGTCTAAAAATAGAACAATTCCGGGGAGCACCCAGTTTACGATAGTATGACATGTGGCTCAAACTGACAATAGCCCTGATTGACTGCCAAGTATAATGGACACTCCTAAAAACTGCAAAATTTGGGACTGCCAGGTTGATTCTTCGACGCTCATTCCAAAACAGATTTGTGGGTTAAAGTACTGAGTCATCTTTAAATATTCTTGGGGGTTTACTAAAGAGTGTGGGACAAACAATTTGACAGTAAGTTGATTAGTTTCAAATAAATCCATCCAGGGCCTGATCTAGACTTTTAGTTTGGGCACCCTTACCTGGCGCAGAGTGTGATAAGTTATAGTGAAATAGGCCGCGATGTGGGACTGTCGAAGCCCATGGAAGCTGTGGGAGTATTGAATGGTCTAAATACAGCCTGATAACTTAATATTTGGCAATAGTAATTGCCTTAATATAGGTTTCAGCCTGTTCAGAGGGAATTTGCTAACAAAAATTTTTTTTTTTTTTTTTTTTTTTTTTTTCTCATTTGGGCGCCCAAATTCATGGCGCCCAAACCCGTTATAACGGGTTCAAAAACGGCCTGGATCAGGCCCTGCCATCACTGAAAAAGTGTCCAATAACTGGGCACAAACTTGCATTTTCATACCGTGGGGCGTGAATGGTCCCTGCGTTTCAACTATCCGTATCTTTTCTTCAATATTTTTTTATGACGATTTATCACTAAAGATGTAGTCTTTAATCCAGTGTTACTTTCTTGGCCATACGTGGTTGCATGGCCGACCTGCAGACTCTTATTCATAAAAAATGTCCAATAACCGGGCAGTCATGCTAGATTCCCATTGAAAAGCAAACCCTGCATGTGACTTTGGCTGAATTGTTACAGAGCCAGGTACGTGCTAGGCTAGGTCATCTGTGGGCTTATATGAAAGAAAGGTAAACGTGCACGTGTCTTCATCTGGCAGGTATAGCTAATACAACTACAATGATGATGCTTAAATACGTACCTTCAACAACAAAAGACAATTGGGTTTTCAGAGTATTCATTCCTATCTCCATCATGTTAAACTTCAGAAATTTTGGGACTCCCATTTTTAAATAGGAAGCATAGCTAGCTAAAAGACAGGTAACGGGTTGCTCTACGACCAGTGCATGCCATTGCACCAAATCCATCCATCCATCAAGGTTTGCCTCCTCACCCCATCCTTCCCCACCCCCTCAGGGTGTGAAATAGCCCTTTGCCCGGTTGCCCAGGGCAACCTAATTTCCTTCGGGCAACCAAATTATGCCCGAATTGCGATGCATTTGGATGTGTTGGTTGCCCGTGCATGCCGATGGGCAACTAGAATTTGTTTGGCTATTTCACACCCTGCCCCTCTATACTACCCAACAATAATCCCAATCTACATGGTTGGGGGGGGGGGGGGGATTGACAAGTGCATACAGATTCAGATTCAGATTCGTTTATTGGCGCAAACACAAATCACATTGGTTAAGGCCAGTAACAGTATACATGAACAAGTGTACGACCATCCCCGGTAGACCGGGTTAGCGAAAGAGTGAAGAGTTTGCAGTGAGTGATGTGCAGCAGGGTGACACACCCATAATCGAGGATGTAGGACTAGGTTGCAGCAATTTATTGATTGTCTGTCGACTCCAGACACACCCATTTATCAATCATCAGATCATTGCTCACTGGCAGATCAATGATATTGATGGTAAATTTGCAATAGCTTTTTTGTCTGGACTATGTTGTGGTGTGTAATTTGTAGGGGCCTACATCAATTTCATTCAAATAATTTTCCATCACAACTGACTTACCTCCAAACCCGGATCATGATTGAATCTTCTGTCGGGGACGGAGACTTGACATGACTGGAGCCCGTTCTTTTCCCCACTTTGACCAGTGCATTTCCCGCCGGTCAGAAATCTACTTCTGTCTCTGAAGTAAAGATATGCTGCGAACAATGTGTGATGCAAAACAATCACCATGTTTCCTTCAAATTTTCTGTCATCACTATCAGGAATACGTCTCTTTTGACATCATTGAGAAATCGATTCGGATTCTCCGCTACAAATGCTCTCAACTGTTATGATTAGTTTGACGGTTTCCTGCTCTTCCAGATTAACCACAATCTCAGTGCCCACCCGTAGCTCCCTTAGTCCCAGCACAGCAGGTGCTTTGAACATTCGTCGATATCTCGCGACTGTAATAATGTCATTGGGAACAAGGATACAACAAGGGAGATAAATTGTGCAACATTCATCTTATATGCTGATTTTCTAAGTTGCTTCCCCTGATTTGTTTATTCCAACAGTTTCTAAATCCAGCCCCAGAACTTACAAGCTGCGAAAGTGAGTTCGTTCCGCCATTATACGGAAATAGCAGAACGTGTTAACAGTTTCTTTCCACCATTTAGAGACATGCAGGCTGCAGATAGCACGTTGTTTGTTTTTTAGTAACACTTTGCATGTTGCTAGGCTGGCCCCATCTTCACAACGTCAAGGTTTATATTTGTGAGCCAAAGGCGAACCCTTGACCATCTTGCAGAGCAGACCGCGTTCCGCCCAATTCCAGTTACGTGACCTAGAAAAAACTGCGCTGATGGTAAAATACGTTAGAATTTTACTTTCTGTGCTAAACTATTCGCTGTACCGAATGTAAAATATTTAAATCCAAGCATACATAACAATAAAATAATAATGGATAGATCAGTGAAATGTTGCGTTATTTCACCCAATTTATTCAAGTCCTTCAGTGGGCTGGAAAAAAAATAATTCTCTCTCTCACTCTCCCTTCAGTGGGAAGGGGAGGTAGGATACATTGACATGGCGGACCGCCTTTAAAGTTTCAGTGTTTCCTACATTTGCCTGGCTTGTTCGATGTTTGATGGTAGATGAATGGGTTTATTTTTTCTTCAAATAGATTTTGTTTTAAACTATGTTTCCTTTATATTTATTAATGTTCATGGTTGTTGAAAATGTGCGTGTTCGTCTGCCACCGGGTATATTCCACAAGCTATGGTGCTTTCGAATCTCTTGTCACGATCGCCGTAAACAAGTGATCTGATTGGTCAATATATGCAGGATGTTGCTTCACAGCTGAATAAAATACAGTGCCCAAGCATACCAGGGGTATCTATCATAGAGATACCCCTGGATTTAGCGAGGATGGATGGCCCAGGCTGATTAATTTCTGATATAGTGCCATTTTCAATTCACGTTAACTACAGGAATGTTTATAAAAAAATGTCATATTCAGCTCTCCGACAAGGGGGTATGGGTATTTCGCGTAACATTCAAAACTGATGGTCAGTCCATTACAGATGAGTGTTAAATGATGCGACATACACAAGAGTAGTACTAAAAGGGCATCTTACACGTGCATTGACCTAGTTACATATTTATTTTCGGTAATATCCGGAGATCGTGACCGGAAGTGACATATGACCTTGCTCTGTGCACAAAACAGTGCCAGAAATACTATTGCGCATAGGGTCAAATGTCACCTCCGGTCATGATCTCCGGAAATTAATGATATGTAAGTAGGTCAATTTCTGAGATGTCATCAATTCGGGGGGCCAGCAAGTCTCATGGATATGTAGACATTTCCACGAACCGATGCACTATAATTACAAGGGTCACTGACTGTGTGCATCATTCGTTATGCGTCATTTGCTCAATCAAATCGTGAGTCCTACGATCCGTCCTTCCCCTTACACCCAAGGTAGGGTTACACATCTATGAGGATAAAGTCATCATATCGTGGAAAACTGGAATGTCTGTGACTTGGACCCTAACACTGGATGAAATACTGTTACCCTCCACCATGTAGGCAGTGGAGCATTTTCTAGATCTGGAATGCACTACATGTCATTATTGTTTGAAGAAAAGTTACCTAAATGCGGATTGTTGGAAATTCTGTAATGACAGAGAGGGAAATATACCAGTCGCTTTCGTTAAAAGCAGACTTATCTCCCATAGGTCGAAAACTGAAAGAAATTATTGAGCCTGTATACAAGGTACCTGACAAAGCAGATGTTGGTGTTACAAGAGTTTCTTGTCTAAGGGAGAAGTGTCACCAGTTAATCCAGCGGGGAAAAGCAAACCTGTAAGTCCTCTTGAGAGATACGGGGCGCCCTGCTAGTTAAAGCTGGTCAGTTTTTCACCAGTTTATGGTACCCCTGGGCTATCGGAATGAGAACTTACGGGTGGTTAATGACATCCCATTAACAGACCATTTGGCCATCAGAAAGACTCAGGCTAGAATTATGTAACATTCTGAAATTGAATGACCCAAAGTGCACCAGGATGTTGTGTGTTAGTGTAGATCCTGCCATGGTAGGAAAACCTCAGTAATCTATAAAACCAGCTCTACTAATACTATTTCCAGCATTTAATGAACCATTTAGTAAAGTTTTGGTAGACTGTATCGGTCCCCTTTCCATGACATTGTCTGAATATAAATATTTGCTGACGATCATGGGTGTAACCAATAGATTCTCGAGGCAGTTCCTTTGAAAACAATAACTGCGAAAGCAGTAGAGGAAGCTTTGTTTCAGTTTGTCATTCGATATGGCTCCCCTGCGAGATTCAATCTGAGCAGGTGTCAGTTTTATATCTTACCTTTATGGCAAGCCAAAGTGCTTTTTATTAGAGAATTTCCGATATCGGAAATTGAATTCCCGATATCGGAATTAAAATTTCCGATATCGAAAATTCATGACCTTCAATTTCCGATATCGGAAATTGAATTCTCGATATCGGAAATTCAATTTCCGATATCGGAAATTGCAATTCCCGATATCGGAAATTAAAATTTTCGGGAGTTGCAATTTCCGATATCGGAAATTCGGGGACAATTCCCGATATCGGAAATTTAATTCCCGTTATCGGAAATTCAATTTCCGATATCGGAAATGCAATTTCCGATATCGGGAATTGTCACTGAATTTCCGATATCGGAAATTGCAACTCTAGGGTGCACTCCACACTTGCCAAGGTTTCGTACAAAGTGCTCCCTCCCCAATTTTATAATAAGGAAGGTCGCCCGTTTTTGACAGCAAGGTAATTCTTCTTACCTTTCTACTAACTGATATCTATAGTATCACCCTGCTGGACGTAACCATTTCTCCAAACGAGGATATAACAATTGCTTGCTGATCGCACCCACTCGCCACTACAGAGTTAATCGTGTCCGGAATTGAATATCTGGCGGACCAAAATCCGCACTTTTTCGGGAAGCGAAAATGATGATTCCTTTACGGCGATAAAATTTTACAAAAAACGAGTAGGTCGACCCCGTTTTTTTCGCCATTTTAAATTGTCCTTTGGACGGGAAACACTTTAACATACATAAAAAGAAAATCATTTCATACGTTTTCGCTGGATTGCGGGTAGAATTTGACACATGTTCATATATTTTATGGAGTTCATCAGAAAAGTTGAAGAAGGGTTAAGGAGGATTGCACGTCTTTCCTTTTCAATTTCAATAGCTGACAAGTCTCCTGAAATAATGACACGAGTGTGCCCATTTAGAAAATATATACTTTTACAAGGTTTTTGTTAAAGATTTTACATCTATTGATGGCCGAAGATCCGAACCCATGCCTGTTTTTAGCCGCACATCATTTAGGTGTGGAATGCACCCCTAGGTTTTGTAAAGCTTCCAGAGCTTTCATTTCCGATATCGGAAATTCGGTGACAATTTCCGATATGGGAAATTCTATTTCCGATATCGGAAATTGAATTCCCGATATGGGAAATTCTATTTCCGATATCGAAAATTGTCACTGAATTTCCGATATCGGAAATTCTAATTCCCGATATCGGAAATTCAATTTCCGATATCGGGAATTGCAATTTCCGATATCGGGAATTGAATTTCCGATATCGGGAATTGAATTCCCGATATCGGAAATTCGGAATAAAAAGCACTTTGGCTTGCCATATACCTTTCTCAGGAAGTCATGCACGAGTTAGACATAAGATAACCAAAGTCTACAGCCCATCATCCACAGTCACAGGGTTCTTTAGAACGATATTACCAGACGATGCAGAATATGCTGAAATCTTATGTTCTCGAGTACCATTGTAGTACCCCTGGGACAAAAGTATATCGTTTGTGCTAATTGCTACAAAGGTCCTATAAGTCAACAGGATTTAGCCCACTTAAACTGGTCTATGGGCATGAGGTCAGAGTTCCTTCAAAAACGATAAGAGAGGTTTCTCAATGAGGTTGCTGAAACTCGCTTCTTCTCTATGTATCTACCTTCAGAGAAAGACTCTCGAATTACAAGAGTCTGGTCCGTCATTCATAATTCAGCCGTCGTCCATTAGAGAATATCCGCGTCCATAATCCGAAGACCTATTCCATATTCCATATAACAGTATTAGCACCAAATTTAAAAAGACAATCATAGTATACATTAACATAGGCTTGTTTCCTGCAAGAGAGAAGCGGTCAACAGTTTTCAATGATGCCAGCAAGACATCATGATGTTCCAAAAATATCAAATCCGGCGTATCGCTCATCAGTATTCTTAATCCATAATATTCGTTGTAAAGTCGTCATCTAAAGAATGATGTATCTCAGTCCGCTTTGATTGTGACTGTTCATATGAGTACCATGAGGATCTTGAAGTACATGGGTTCATACGGTCCCTAGCCCCGGGTTAAGCGGAATTAGACACAAGTTACGAAACGTAACGCCATAGATCTTGCACGCTACGCTCGTATTTTGCTATCAGCATGCGATATGTATCGCCAAATTTGAGAAACTTTGAGTGGAGGCGCTTGGTGGTGTAGCCCTGTTTTATAAGTTTCTGCAAGAATGTTTTGTGACGTTGATTAAAATCGTCACATTTAACACAGGATCTAGCAAATGCTACTAGGCGTGATATGTATACGCCATATGCAGGTCCCACTGGAATATTACTGTCCAGAAAGAGATAGTTTACGATGTCGAAATTGTAATCATCTCTTTTGTCATACAATCGACGAGAGAGAAGGCCCGCTTCATTTTTATAGAGATATAGGTCTAAATACGATGTGCCTGTAGGGTTATCTGTAGTTTCCTTCAAATCCAGTGAAGGTGGATATATATCCTTCACAGCTTCATTTATATAGCGATTATCCACAGCGAGAAGATCGTCTATATAGCGTTTGGTGAATGAGAAGGAACGGGCTTTGAATGGATCGGTTTTTGAAAGCGCCTGCATATAGTCATATTCATAAGAGAACAGATACTGGTCAGCCAACAGGGGTGCACAATTGGTACCCATTGGAATACCTATATGCTGCTGATATATTGTTTTGCCAAATTTCACATAGATATTTTTAATGAGAAATTCAAGCAACTCTATAAACAAAGAAACATCCCATGAATGATATCTCTTGTATGTAGTAGAGCTAAAGACTGCTTTATGGCTTCCGACATTAATATATCTACGATCAGTTTTCTTGAACACAGATACTATTAATGAACTTAGACGGTCAATAAGGTCCTGATGAGGGATTGAGGTATAGAGAGTCGAGAAATCCCATGTGGATACATGTCTATACGGTATGTGACCTTTAGCATCAAGTTCTTCCGTAAGACATTTGGTCTTTGATATATGTTGGCATTTGTGGGAAGTTGATGCTGGGTCGACATCGGGCCTTACAGACTAGTCTTTTGTGTTAAATGTCGTCATTTTCATCTGAAGACGATACAGCTCACCAATCTCCAGTGTATGAGTTGTCACAGCGAAACAGCTCACCAATTATCAATATACGAGTTGTCAGAGCATTTTAATCACATCTCTCTAGATTTGTATCTAATACCGCTTATGCCGGTGCTAGGGGCAGTGTGGTCATATCATCCAAGTTGCCACATGAACAGGTACAATAAAAGCGTACCTGAGATACAACACATATCACGAATCGTTAGATTCTTGGTATGTGCTTTAGAATAGGTTAACCGGAAGACTATACTGTGAAGTCATGTGACTTTGTCAGTATGTCGGCACCTCTTCCCACATCCCTTATATGTGTTGTAATTTTGAGTTTTTCAATATCCACATACATTCAACGCCAGAGTTTTTAGAAATAGTGGCGCAATACCTTTCCCAAAATGCTTTTACCTCCTGAAGGGCCCTCGTCAACAGGGTTGAAAGAAGCTTGGTGGTGCAGTTTCTAGAACTAGCTATGAATCTAGTTTTGTATGGTGATTTATGCATTTTGGGAGTCCAGTATACTTTTGGTATATCGTTATGTTTGGTTGGAAGACAAATACCTCTTTCCTTGCGATCAGCAAGCAATTGTTATATCCTCGTTTGGAGAAATGGTTACGTCCAGCAGGGTGATACTATAGATATCAGTTAGTAGAAAGGTAAGAAGAATTACCTTGCTGTCAAAAACGGGCGACCTTCCTTATTATAAAATTGGGGAGGGAGCACTTTGTACGAAACCTTGGCAAGTGTGGAGTGCACCCTAGAGTTGCAATTTCCGATATCGGAAATTAGAATTTTCGGGAGTTGCAATTTCCGATATCGGAAATTCGGGGACAATTTCCGATATCGGGAATTGTCACTGAATTTCCGATATCGGAAATTGCAACTCTAGGGTGCACTCCACACTTGCCAAGGTTTCGTACAAAGTGCTCCCTCCCCAATTTTATAATAAGGAAGGTCGCCCGTTTTTGACAGCAAGGTAATTCTTCTTACCTTTCTACTAACTGATATCTATAGTATCACCCTGCTGGACGTAACCATTTCTCCAAACGAGGATATAACAATTGCTTGCTGATCGCACCCACTCGCCACTACAGAGTTAATCGTGTCCGGAATTGAATATCTGGCGGACCAAAATCCGCACTTTTTCGGGAAGCGAAAATGATGATTCCTTTACGGCGATAAAATTTTACAAAAAACGAGTAGGTCGACCCCGTTTTTTTCGCCATTTTAAATTGTCCTTTGGACGGGAAACACTTTAACATACATAAAAAGAAAATCATTTCATACGTTTTCGCTGGATTGCGGGTAGAATTTGACACATGTTCATATATTTTATGGAGTTCATCAGAAAAGTTGAAGAAGGGTTAAGGAGGATTGCACGTCTTTCCTTTTCAATTTCAATAGCTGACAAGTCTCCTGAAATAATGACACGAGTGTGCCCATTTAGAAAATATATACTTTTACAAGGTTTTTGTTAAAGATTTTACATCTATTGATGGCCGAAGATCCGAACCCATGCCTGTTTTGTATGGTGATTTATGCATTTTGGGAGTCCAGTATACTTTTGGTATATCGTTATGTTTGGTTGGAAGACAAATACCTCTTTCCTTGAGAAACGTATTGTGATTGTTAAATAAATCTTTCAGAGTAAATGCAGTTTGAGAGTAAGTAGACGTATTTGATGACGATATGTTTACACCCAATTCTTCAACCAGCACCTGGTAATAGTAATATGTTCATATTCCAACAATTTTGATTGGTCGATGGTGGCCATCTTTTTTAACGGATGAAGTTTTTACCTCTAAGAATGAGAGAACTCAATCCATTGATCATGTGTACCAAGTTTCACAACGATCGGAGCAGCGGTTTCAGAAAAGAAGATCGTTGAAAGTATGGCGCTAAATTCAATATGGCCGCCAAACCATTCAGCCAATCGAAAATATTTGCTTTCAGTGCAACAGACCATGGCCTTCCCGATATATCACAGTGACCTAGAAATCCGTATCTATCAGTGTTCAAGAGAATAAGCCGTTGCAAAATTGGCAAAGTTTTTCACAGAATTCAAGATGGCGGCCAAACCACGTGACCTAGGAGCAAAATGTTTGCATATTCGTGATCGTCATGTCCTATAACATACATTTCAAAACTTTTCCGGTCAATATCCGTTACTTGAAAATCCGACCATTTTGATTGGTCGATGGTGGCCATCTTTTTTAACGGATGAACTTTATAAGTCATAATATGGGAGAACTCTGTCCATTGATCATGTGTACCAAGTTTCATAGCGATCGGTTCAGCGGTTTCAGAGGAGAAGATCGTTGAAGGTTTTAAGCCTAATCCAAGATGGCCGCCAAGGCATCTGACCAATCAGAATCAACTTAGTATATGCATTAGATCTCATCCCCCAGAACATATTCTGTAAGTTTGGTCTTAATCCACTGCATCGTTCTTGAGATATCTGTGGCGCAAAATCATGTGGAATAATAATAAGAATTGGCGCTGCGAGCAGCATCGAGCCGGGGACCAGGTCTACACCGGGCCTAGTATCCAGGCCTATGCCGGAATGTGACCGACAAACCGTTCAGCTAATCGACAGTATTTTTCATTCAGTGCAACAGACCATTGCCTTCACAATATACCTCATCTTCCTTGTAATCTGTACCTATCAAGGTTCAAGAGAACAAACGCTTGCAATATGGATAAGGTTTATCACAAAATCCGGGTGTTCATATTCCAACAATTTTGATTGGTCGATGGCGGCCATCTTTTTCAACCAATGAACTTTTTCAATCTAAGAACAAGAGAACTCGATCCAGTGATCATGTGTACCAAGTTTTACAACGATCGGCTTAGCAGTTTCCGAGGAGACGATCGTTGAATGTTTCACCTAAATCCAATATGGCCGCCAAACTGTTCAGCCAATCGAAAATATTTGCTTTCAGTGCAACAGACCATGGCCTTCCCGATATATCGCAGTGACCTAGAAATCCGTATCTATCAGGGTTCAAGAGAATAAGCCGTTGCAAAATTGACAAAGTTTTTCACAGAATTCAATATGGCGGCCAAACCACGTGACCTATGAGCAAAAATTTTGCATATTCGTGATCGCCATGTCCTATAACATACATTTCATAACTTTTCCGGTCAAAATCCGTTACTTGAAAATCCGACCATTTTGATTGGTCGATGGTGGCCATCTTTTTTAACGGATGAACTTTATAAGTCATAATAATGGAGAACTCTGTCCATTGATTATGTGTACCAAGTTTCACAATGATCGGAGCAGCGGTTTCAGAAGAGAAGATCGTTGAAGGTTTGGCGCTAAATCCAATATGGCCGCCAAACCATTCAGCCAATCGAAAATATTTGCTTTCAGTGCAACAGACCATGGCCTTCCCAATATATCGCAGTGACCTAGAAATCCGTACCTATCAGGGTTCAAGAGAATAAGCCGTTGCAAAATTGGCAAAGTTTTTCACAGAATTCAAGATGGCGGCCAAACCACGTGACCTAGGAGCAAAATTTTTGCATATTCGTGATCGCCATGTCCTATAACATATATTTCATAACTTTTCCGGTCAAAATCCGTTACTTGAAAATCCGACCATTTTGATTGGTCGATGGCGGCCATCTTTTTTAACGGAATAACTTTAAAAGTCATAATATAGGGGAACTCTGTCCATTGATCATGTGTACCAAGTTTCACAGCGGTCGGTTCATCGGTTTCAGAGGAGAAGATCGTTGAAGGTTTTGAGCCTAATCCAAGATGGCCGCCAAGGGATCTGACCAATCAGAATCAACTTAGTATATGCATTAGATCTCATCCCCCAGAACATATCCTGTAAGTTTGGTCTTAATCCACCGCATCGTTCTTGAGATATCTGTGGTGCAAAATCATGTGGAATAATAATAACTAGAACTGCAAGCAGTTTTGGCGGCTTCCGACCTAGTGTGTGAATGAGCAAGTAGGGTTTAAACTAGTTCTCAACCCAGCGACCATCAAATCATGGAGAATCCGTTAACAGAAAACACTCAATTCGCAAATTTGGATGAGTTATATTTGATGATTGCGGAAAAATTATTGACGCTAGTTGGAAACTGTGCATAATTCTGAAAGAGCTGCTCCTGCACAATATAATGCAACGAACTGTAATGCTGTACCTCCCGTAGTTTTAGAGTTATAGCCTCTTAAAGATGTGTTCCGTTTTTGACAAAATTCAAGATGGCGGCCAAACCACGTGACCTAGGAGCAACATTTTAGCACATTCGTGATCGTCATATCAGATAACATATATTTCGACACTTTTCCCATCCAAATCCGTTACTTGAAAATCCGACGATTTTGATTGGTCGATGGCGGCCATTTTGTTTTACGGAACAACTTTTCAAATAAGACTTTGAGACGCCGTCATCCATTGATTAAATGTACCAAGTTTCGTGTTGATTGCCCCATTGGTTTCAGAGGAGAAGAGTTTACAAGATTTTTATGGAAACGGGGTAAATCCAAGATGGCCGCTGAACCCTGGAACCAATCACTACCAATCCTCAATATGCACTTGCACTATACTTATCTAAAATGTGTGTGAAGTTTCAGCATGATTGGCCTTATGGTTGCCGAGACCCAGCATTCATTAAATCATGGAGAATCCGTTAACAGAAAACACTCATTTTGCAAATTTGGATGAGTTACATTTGAGAATTGCCGGAAAACTATTGAGGCTAGGTGAAAATGGTTGGCATAGTTCCGGAAGAGCTGCTCCTGCACAATATAATGCAACGAACTGTAATGCTGTACCTCCCGTAGTTCTAGAGTTATAGCCTCTTAAAGATGTGTTCCGTTTTTGACAAAATTCACAACCAATTTCTAATATGCACTAGACCTCCACATGCCTTTTACGTGTGAGAAGTTTGAGCGTGATTGGCCTGATGGTTGCCGAGACCCAGCGACCATCAAATCATGGAGAATCCGTTAACAGAAAACACTAAATTCGCAAATTTGGGGCAGTTACTTTTGAGAATTGCGGGAAAACTGTTGAAGCTAGGTGAAAACTGTTGGCATATATCCGAAAAAGCTGCTCCTGCACAATATAATGCAATGAACTGTAATGCTGTACCTCTCGTAGTTCTAGAGTTATAGCCTCTTAAATATGGGTTCCGTTTTTGACAAAATTCAAGATGGCGGCCAAACCACCTGACCTAGAAACAAAATGTTTGCATATTCGTGATCGTCATATCAGATAACATATATTCCAACACTTTTCCCGTCCAAATCCGTTACTTGAAAATCCGACGATTTTGATTGGCCGATGGCGGCCATTTTGTTTAACGGAACAACTTTTCAAATAATAATTTCAGAGGCCTTGATCCATTGATTAGGTGTGCCAAGTTTCGTGTTGATTGCCTCATTGGTTTCAGAGGAGAAGAGTTTACAAGATTTATTTGAAAACGAGGTAAATCCAAGATGGCCGCTGAACCCTGCGACCAATCACAACCAATTTCGAATATGCAACAGATCTCACATGTCTGATATGTGTGTGAAGTTTGAGCACGATTGGCCGAATGGTTGCTGAGAAATAGCACCCACAAAATCAGGGAGAATAATAAAAATAATAATAAAAACTAGAACTGCAAGCAGTTATGAAGGCTTCCATATCTAGGCTGTCTTTGCAATTGCGATAGCCATATTTCATGCGCAGATACTTATGGTGCACGATTAGCATCCGTCTAGCAATCCCACCTCCCCCCCCCCCTCTGTGGAACGTGCAGGCTCATTTACTCAACTGTTGGCAACATGCCAAAAATTCAAAAATGGATTTTGAGCTTCAAAAAACACTTTTTCTTGGTCAGCAGCACGCGGGGAACACGTTTCTGGCCTTTGTTTGTGCCCTAGATGGCTCCTTCATCGAAATCAAAATGTTAGTACGTTGAAATAGGTACAGAAAACGGTC